>JAGFNQ010004809.1:0-305572 GCA_024364735.1 Boesenbergia rotunda
TTTGGAAAAGCTTCACAAGAGGGTCTCATCTCCAAGATCTAAAGGGTTCCCAAGGTTACAAGGCTAGAGGTGACTTAAGGTCTAAGGAGTTCGACTTAAGGTCTAAGGAGTTCTTTTGATTCTCTTTCAAGGTTCAAAAAAAATCAAGAAACCCAAGGTAAGACTCCCTCACCTATGGTATAATAGTTCCTTATGATTTCCATGATTTTTAGCATGATATATTGGTTAGTTTTTGGATTTGATGTTGAAAGAAAAGAAAACCAAGACCTTAGGCTTGTGGGTTTCGGCCACCATGATTTAAAGGTCAATAATTATGCTAAAAATCTTTATAATGTTATTTAATGTTCCCTTATGATGTGTAGAGTTAAGTATAATTTTGGGAATTTTGGAGTACCCTAGACACCCTAGGGTTTCGGCCAACATGAAAGGAAACAAAATCAACACCTAGAGACCCTATGGTTTTGGCCACAATGTTTTAGGGTCCATAATGATGCTAAAAATCTTTATAATGTTATTTAATGTTCCCTGATGATGTTTAGAGATTAAGAATAATTTTTGGGAATTTTTGGAGTACCCTAGGATACCCTAGGGTTTCGGCCAACAACAAGGTGTAGGGTTGGGTTTAAACCTCAAAGTGTTTGTTCATGTATTGTCATGATATAAGGGAGATGGAGGGTGTTTATGTGAATGTTTCACATGGCCTAGAGACCCTATAGGTTTCGGCCAAGCACCCTAAGGGGGGAAAGTTAGGACTTATTTCAAGTAAGGGTCCCAATGGCCCTATGTAAGGTTATAGTTGGTGTTAAGTAATGATTTGGGTTTTAATGGAATTTTTCCATACCCCCATGACCTTGAAGTTTCGGCCAAGAGTAAGATTAGGGCTAAAAGGATTAGGGTTGGCCTTAAGTATGGATCAAAGGTCCTATGGCCTAGTATATGTGTATGAGATGTTGTTTGGGAAGTTATGGAAGGTTCATGGACCTAGGGTTCCTTGGGGATTTTCGGCCAAGGGCATAACCTAGGGCTAGGGTTGGGTTAAACCTACCAAGATGCTTGAGTATGAGTTACCAAGATATATATTTAAGTAAGATGGAAGAAGTTCTATGTTAACCAAACCCTTAGTTTGTATGTCATGAATTATATGTTAAGTCATAGATGTTTAGACATTGCCATGATTTATGAATGATATGTATTATGCCATGTCTTATGAATGATATGCCATGTTTTATGAATAATATGCATGTATGCCATGTCTTATGAATGATACGTATGTATGCCATGTTTTATGAATAAGATGTATGTATGCCATGTCTTATGAATGAGGTTAAAGTACATGCCTTTAAGGCATAACGATGATGTTAAGTATGATGAATGAATGATGATGAATGACAAGTATGATGAATGAAAGATGATGCTTATGTCTTTAAGGCATAAATATGCTAAACGGCACGGTCGATGGTCGACGGTACGACGGTCGAGAGGACCGGTAAATGGGCCTGTAGACGGGCCGAGCCGTAACAAGTTATGCTATGTTAAGTATGCCATGAAGGTCTCATGAATGATGAAGCATGTAAAGTATTTTACTTTATGAATGGGCTTGTACCGGACCGAAGTATGGGTCCAAGGGATGGGCACCTTAAGAACGCCTCGGTTCTGGACTACCGACTATGCTGTCCACGGTTCTGGCACTACCGAAGCTGTGCAACAGGGATGGGCACCTTAAGAACGCCTCGGTTCGGGGACTACCGACTATGCTGTCCTTACCCTAGTAGGTCGAGGCTAGCTACCTCGTATTTACTTAGGGATGCACGCTTATGATGTATGTATGTGGTACAAGCCAGGGCCCCAATGATATGATGATTATGTTTAAGCATTTAAAAGTATGTTTTAAAGATTAAGCATCCTTATATATATATATGCAATTGCCACATGCATCCATCCATGTTATGCATTATATTTATGATAAGAATACTATGCAAAGTAAGTTTATGCAAGGTATGTTTATGCAAATGATTTTATGTATGATTATGCTAATATATGATGCCATGATTATGCTAGTTTATGATGCCATGATTTTATTTATGTTCATGATAGTTTAGGATGTTATGATTTATTTATGTTTATGTTAATTAGAATGCCCTGATTTTATTTATGTTCATGATAGTTTAGGATTATGTTTATGCTAGGTTAGAATGCCATGATTTTATTTATGTTCATGATAGTTTAGGATGTCATGATTTATTTATGTTTATGTTAATTAGAATGCCCTGATTTTATTTATGTTCATGATAGTTTAGGATTATGTTTATGCTAGGTTAGAATGCCATGATTTTATTTATGTTCATGATAGTTTAGGATGCCATGATTTAATTATGTTTATAATAGGTTAGAATGCCATGATTTTATTTATGCTCATGTTATTTATGATGCTATGATTTAATTATGTTTATGCTAGGGTAGAATGCTATGATTATATTTATGTCCATGCTAAGTTATGTTATTATGTTTATGTTTATGCCAAGAATTATGTCATACTATGAATGTTTATGATGTTTATGTCTATGCCAAGTATTATGCCAAGCCATGAATGTTTTATGTTTATGTATATGCTATGCTATGAAAGTGACTAAGTTATGTTCAAGTCATGTCAAAGGTATGTTAAGTGCTCATAAAGACTTATGTGCTGAGTAAAGCACTAAGTATGTTAATGTTTAAGATGCTCATGATTAAGTGATGGATGGTTTTAGTGAGTAGGAAAGAGTCTTACTAAGCCTGTGTGCTTATAGTCTTATTTCCTTATACCGCAGATCCCGCAAGGGGACAATAAGGAAGTAGCAGGAGGGCATCAAAGAATGTGTGTGGTAGTGACTTGGCCAAGGAGCAATATGGTTGTTCGTCTTATGATAGAACTTTACCTTTACTATTATGTGCTTGAATATGACTCTATGACATGATGCTAAGTATGACATGATGCTAAGAATGACATGATGCTAAGTATGACATGATGCTAAGTATGACATGATATGATGCTAAGTATAAAGTTAATATGCTAAGTTTCCATGTTATGAGGTTAGAAAGGGTAGTAAGTGCATGTAGGAGTAAGTTAAAGGTTTCCGCTGCATTATGATGTCTACATGCCCTAAGTATGTTAATGTAACGCCGCTTTATGAAAAGAAAAAAAAAGCGGGCGTTACAATTTAAAAGTATGAATTTCAATTAAGCATCCTTATGTATATGCATTTGACTCATCCATTCATTCATGTTATGCATTATGCCATGATAAGTATGTTTTATGTTGATGTTTTATGTTGAGAATATGCTTATGTCCATGTTAAGAAATATGCCATGATAAATATGTTTCATGCTCATGTAATGTTAAGAATTATGCCATGATAAGTATGTTTTATGTTTATGTTTATGTTAAGAATCATGCTATGTTAGATGTTCATATGCTTATGATTTACGCTAAGACCATGCTTATGTTTTAGGTACAGAATTATGTTATGCCTAATGCTTTATATGTTTATGTTTAAGTGACGCATGATTTTAGTGAGTAGGAAAGGGTCTTACTAAGCCTATGTGCTTATAGTCTTATTTTTCTTATACCGCAGATCAAGCAAGAGGTTATTAAGTGGAGCAGCAGGAGGGGCAATAGTGTGTGTGTGTGGCAGTGACATGGCAGAAAGAAAAGTTTTAATATTATACTTGTAACATGTTCTATGTTTTTGCAAGTCTCATGCTATAATTAGGATGGTTCGTCAAGAAAATTTTACACTTGCTACTTATGTTGCCTAATGGATGACTTATGTGAATTTTATGTCATGATACTAAGTATGATGTTAATACGCTAAGATCCCATGTCACTAAGTTTATGAAGGATAGTTCAGACATGTATTCATGATTTAAGAGTTAGGTGCATGTGTGTATAAGTTTTAAATGTTTCCGCTGCATTACGATGTTCCCATGCTTATGTATTATAGCGTAACGCCGTCTCTCGCCATACCGTAAGGTGGGGGAGAAGACGGGCGTTACAGGTTGGTATCTGAGCCGTTTGCCATCTCACTACACACACATCAAGCCTTCATCATGCCGCTTCCAAGTGAGTACCTCTATGCATACCTTATGTTCTTTTATGATTTTAGAATATACGAATATGAATATCTTATGATAGAAAATACTTTTAGGATATGTACGGACGAACGATACTTTACCTTATTTTTTTTATGAAACCAAATACTTTAGAATTGGATATGTGGGTAAGAATAACAATAACTTATATTAGTCATACTTGTCTCTCTATGAAGAAAAGCATGGCTAGAAGACAAGTAACCGACTTAATGAGACAACTCCATCGCCTGATCTGATGCAATTAGTGACCCAACTTCAGTGTCAAGTTACTGAGCAGCAGCAAACCATTAATACCTTGGTGAATCAGCAAGAAAATTCTACCACCCCACCTGTGAACCAGACTGCTATACCTGTCGCGCCCACGGTTACGCAAACCCCTCCGACAGGCCCGACCACTGTAGCACGACAAGAGGCTTATCTGATTCAGTGGTTGAGGCTGAAACCGGAAAATTTCTCGGGTGCTGGCGAACCATGGGACGCCCAAGCGTGGTTCAAGACCATGGAGAGTACAATGGAGCTGTTGGACTGGCCTAAACATGAGAAGATCAAGTGTGCATCATTCTGCCTTTCTGGAGATGCCAGAATGTGGTGGGAAAGGGTCAAGGCCAAGAGACAGGTGAATCAGATGACGTGGTCAGATTTCGAATCAGAGTTCTTCGAAGAATTCTTCAATATGCGTGTCACCAACAAACACTAGGACGAGTTCATGGAATTCCGACAGGGCAATCTCTCCGTCAATGAAGCTATGAAGAAATTTAATCGACTGGCTCGTCTATGCCCTGAGCTGGTCCGCACTGAGAAAGAAAGGGTCCGACTTATGTTAAAGATGTTGCGACCCGAGATAGCCCTGAGCGTGGCCGGCGGAGTTAATAGACTGCAGACCGCTGAGGAGCTGTTTAGTAGTGCCCTACTCACCGAGCATTACCTGAACAATATCAATCAGCAAAGGAAGGCATTAAATGAAAGTAAGAATCAAGTTCACTCCGGGATTCTCGATTCTTTATCTTTCATTATCCCTAATGTTCCTCCCTTTTATTAACACTCAGGGGGTCAGAAACCTCAGAGTACCAACGCTAATTGGAAAAACAAAAGGGTGATCCGAGTCTTCAGAGAATAAAGCAGGAGATGCTAGAAGGAAAGGGCAATGGTTTTCATATCGCCAACGAGGGAGTACTCTACCTTAGGGATCGTTTATGTATCCCCAATGATCCGGAGCTGTGGAGAGCAATATTAGTAGAAGCTCACGGAACCCCTTATTCGATGCATCCGAGATCCACCAAAATGTATCAAGATCTGAAGGAGAAATTCTGGTGGTCCGATATGAAGAGAGATGTGGCCTAGCATGTTGGCACTTGCCTGACCTGCCAACGAGTGAAGGCAGAGCACCAGCGACCCGGAGGAGTTTTGCAGCCACTTCCGATTCCAGAATGGAAATGAGAAGATATCTCTATGGACTTTATTCCAGGACTTCCCAAGACTACAAATGGATATGATGCGATATGGGTAATTGTGGATAGGTTGACGAAGTCTGCTCATTTCCTAGCAATCAAGACGACTTATTCGATTGAGCAACTAGCTCAATTATATGGTAAGGAGATAATCAAACTTCATGGAGTTCCCAAGACCATCATCTCAGATAGGGATGGTCGCTTTACCTCACACTTTTGGGAGTGCGTCCAGAAGTCTCTCGGCACTAAATAATGATTCAGTACAGCTTTTCACCCTCAGACTGACAGGCAAACTGAACGAGTGAATTAAGTGCTGGAGGACATGTTGCGGGCTTGTGCCTTGGATTTCAAAGGGAGTTGGTGCCGATATCTATGTTTAGCGGAATTCGCCTACAATAATAGCTACCAAGCTACTATTGGAATGACACCTTATGAAGCCTTATACGGGAGGAGATGTAGGTCTCCGATTTGTTGGTATGAAGGTGGTGAAAAGAGGGCGATGGGGCTCACGACGGATCTCATCGACGACACCACCCGAACTATATAGAACATTCGACGACGGATAGAAGCTGCTCAGAGTCGGCAGAAGAGTTATGCAGATGTCTGGCGTAGGCCACTGGAATTCAATATTGGGGATCTGGTATTCCTCAAAGTGGCTCCTATGAAAGGGGTAACGAGATTCGGGAAGAAAGGAAAACTAAGTCCGCATTATGTGGGACCGTACCCGATACTGGAAAGAGTCGGCAAGGTGGCATATGAGCTAGAGCTGCCTCAAGAGATATCGACTATCAATAACGTGTTCCATGTGTCGATGCTCAAGAAGTGTATTCTAAACACGTATCAGGTGATCGAGCCACAGACAGTACAAGTTCAGGAGGACCCAAGTTTTGAAAGCCGACCTATCCAGATCTTGGATCGAGAAATTAAAAAGCTAAGGAACAAGGAGGTACCCTTAGTCAAGGTCCTATGGCAAAGTCAAAGGATCGAGGAAGCTACCTGGGAACGCGAGGACGAGATGAGACGCAAGTAACCAGAGCTATTCTAAGTTCGAGGACGAACTTTCACGAGGTATGGGGGATTGTAACGACCCGGAAAATTTTCTCAATATTTTCTTTAAAAATATTGACCATGCCTAGATAGATTCTCGAGGAACATAGGGACACTAGTATAAACCTTAGCATGATTATCCATGATTTTCGATATAGAATAATAAGCTAAGTGCTAATGGGCCTTACATGGGCTTTTCTAGTACCATGGTTATTAGTAGATCTTAGGTAGAATTTGATATAAATAGAAATGGATTTCAATTAGGAATATTAGCATGGCTATTGGTGGGCCTTAGGGGGGCATTGCCGAAAAAAATAAAATAAAATAAAATAAAAATAAAAATAAAGTGTGCATGCACCAAGGATTGAACCTTGGACCTAGTGTAACACCATGCATGCACTAACCAATTCACCTAGCAAGGGAGTGCTAGTAGAGAATGAAGTGGATTTTGGTTAAGGCTTAAGGAAGTGAAGAGTCACCATGTGAGAAGACACCATGACTTTTCACTTGCCCCCTCCATTTAGTATAAGAGGGGTGGATGAGGGGAAAAAGACTTAAGTTATTTTCTTTTACATCAAGACTTTTCCTCTTCCCTTCTTCCTTCTTCTAGCCGAAACCCACAAGGGTTTGTTTCCCTTAGAAAAGCTTCACAAGGACTCCAACTTGAAGATCCAAGATTTCTACAAGGCTACAAGGGCTAAGGAGAGTCTAGGTCAAGGAGTTTTCTTTTAGTTTCTCTATTGAAGGTAATAATCAAGATAAACCAAGGTAAGACCCCCTCACCTGTGGTATAATAGCTTTCAAGTTGTTTGTCATGATATAAGTTTTTGTTGGCACACCATGTTGAGAAATCTATGGTTAGGGCTTTTGAAGGTTTCGGCCAAGCATGTTTTAGGGCTAAAAATGATGTTAAAACCCCCTCTTATGTTTCCTAATGTTTACTCATGATAAGTTAAGCATAAAAGTATGATTTGGGGAATTTTGTAGCACCCTAAAACCCCTTTAGGGTTTCGGCCACCACTCATGTCCCATGGTTAGGTTTAAATTCAAACCTCCAAGCATGTTACCAAGAACCCTATGACATAATGAATGTTAATTGTAAAGTTTATGGATTTTTCATGGACTTATTTCCCCTTATAGGGTTTCGGCCAATGCATGAATTAGGGTTAGGACTAAGGGTTAGATCCAATCAAGGGTTCAAATGGCTTCTCATGGTATTGTATGTATTGAATTGGACATTTATGGTGAATCATGTGAATAACTCCATATGCTTGTGGCCTCTAGGGTTTCGGCCAAGGTCAAGTGTAGGGCTATTAAAATTAGGGTTAGCTCCAACTATGGGTTCTAATGGCTCCCTATGGCTTTGTATATAATGTATAGGTTTTCTTTTACTCATGGAACCCTTCATGGTGATTGAATGATAGAGTCTCCTCTTAATGAACTTTCGGCCAAGTCAAGGAACTAGGGTTTGGGTTGGGTTAAGGTCTCAAGGATACTTGTTTATAGTTTATCATGATGTATGTATATGTTAAGTATGTTGCAAGAATTTTTTTATGCTACCTACTACCCTAGCTTTATGTGTTATATGCCATGACTTTGTATGTCTAGGTTATGTGCTATGTTTATTCATAAATGTTTTAACCATATACCATGAACACATGTATTTGATGTAGGCTTCATGTTATATAGAATAATGCAAGTATGTTGTTAAATGTCTATAATAGATATATGTTTATGAAGGTCTATGCATGCTCTATGATGAATGTCATGAACCTAAGTAATGTAGAATGCCATAGGCCTAAGTAGTATGTATCCTGTTCATAAGAATTTCACCCATGCATACTCTATGATGGATACTATGATTATGTATGTATGTCATGTTTATGAATGAAGAAGATGAATGAAGACAATGTTTATGCCTTAAGTACGAATGATAAGTATGAATGATGAAGGCATGCATAATGATGTTATGTATTAAGTATGAATGAAGAAATGCCAAGTATGCTTTATGTCATGCTTCATGAAACAAGATTATTTTTATGTTTAAGATATGCTATGTATATTCTATGAATGATGATGCATGCAAAGATATTTTACTTTATTATGAATGGGCTTGTACCGGACCGAAGTAAGGGTCTAAGGGATGGACACCTTAAGAACGCCTCGGTTCTGGACTACCGTAGCTGTCCATGGTTCTGGGACTACCGTAGCTGTCCAACAGGGATGGGCACCTTAAGAACGCCTCGATTTTTGGAACTACCGTAGCTGTTCCTACCCTAGTAGGTCGAGGCTAGCTACCTCGTATTTACTTAGGGATGCGCGCTTATGATGTATGTATGTGGTACAAGCCGGGGACCCCAATGATGTTATGCTTATGTTTAAGTATTTAAAAGTATGAATTTCAATTAAGCATCCTTATGTATATGCATTTGACTCATGCATTCATTCATGTTATGCATTATGCCATGATAAGTATGTTTTATGCTGATGTTTTATGTTGAGAATATGCTTATGTCCATGTTAAGAAATATGCCATGATAAATATGTTTCATGCTCATGTTATGTTAAGAATTATGCCATGATAAGTATGTTTTATGTTTATGTTTATGTTAAGAATCATGCTATGTTAGATGTTCATATGCTTATGATTTACGCTAAGACCATGCTTATGTTTTAGGTACAGAATTATGTTATGCCAAATGCTTTATATGTTTATGTTTAAGTGACACATGGTTTTAGTGAGTAGGAAAGGGTCTTACTAAGCCTATGTGCTTATAGTCTTATTTTTCTTATACCGCAGATCAAGCAAGAGGTTATTAAGTGGAGCAGCAGGAGGTGCAATAGTGTGTGTGTGTGGCAGTGACATGGCAGAAAGAAAAGTTTTAATATTATACTTGTCACATGTTCTATGTTTTTGCAAGTCTCATGCTATAATTAGGATGGTTCGTCAAGAAAATTTTACACTTGCTACTTATGTTGCCTAATGGATGACTTATGTGAATTTTATGTCATGATACTAAGTATGATGTTAATACGCTAAGATCCCATGTCACTAAGTTTAGGAAGGATAGTTCAGACATGTATTCATGATTCAAGAGTTAGGTGCATGTGTGTATAAGTTTTAAATGTTTCCGCTGCATTATGATGTTCCCATGCTTAAGTATGATAGCGTAACGCCGTCTCTCGCCACACCGTAAGGTGGGGGAGAAGACGGGCGTTACATGCGCTGTGGCTGAAGTTGATGATACGACGATTATAGCTCATGGTTGCTTGCGACGATCAGAGGGGAATCGGCGGCGGATCGCGTCGCTTGAGGAGGGAGGGTGGTTCGGTGTTGGGAAGATGCAGAAGAAGAAGAAGAAGAAGAGGGCGACGATGGATTAGGGATTGGGCACTGGGTGAGAGAGAGGGAGTATATATATATATATATATATATTATGAAATTTAAACTTTTCCTTAAATAATTTCAAACTAATCTATCTCACGTCCAATTATCCCCGTAAATATTTCCAAAAATTTTAGAAAATTATTCCAAAATTTTTCATATGATTGTTTCCAATTTTTAACTCCTATTTACGGTGATTATATATAATTTTTTATATATAATCACATATATATTTATATACATATTATATTATATATATATAATATTATTAATTAACCATATTTTATATTCGCCCCCTCTAATAAAAATTTGGTCCTCCAAATTTCACTATTAAACTAACCAAGTACTAACCTTCCATATACAGTATAAATACTGAGTGAAAATCATCACTACACACCTCAATAACTGAGATTCTAAACCCCAATAAATTGTTGATAGGTTTTACCCTGGTTTCCCAACTCGGTAATCGGAGATACTAGGTTGTACCCATAACAAGTCAACCGATCGCTCCCATGATCAACTACGACCATGACCGCGGATTAAACGAATTATCTACCATACTAACCCTAAGATAGTAAATACCTTATCGTCTAGTGTAGGAATCGTTCTATAAATCCACTAGATTGGAAACAATCTCATTCCTCTCTAAAATGATAGAGGCATAGATACTGACTGTGCCCTATACGTATGCAACCTACCGTTGATTCCTGTGAATATCTGTAGTATATAAAGAAATGCAGACTATCGATATCTATCAATAACTTAGTAGAAAACGCAATGATTAAAACTTACCATGGAATATCGATCTGTCGGCCCGCTGAACCTCCTCTCTAGTAACAACATGAATCCGGTCCATCTCCGGAACTGGTGGTGGTATCGTCTGGATAGGCTGCGGCTGAATCATCTGAGTTGTGGTGTACCGCATATGCTGAGGTGCTGGAGATCCCACTGACTGCTGAGGCTGATAAACTGTGGCTTTGATCATCTGTTGTGGTTGATAGGTCATAGCTTCGACCATCTGCTGAGGCTAATAAGCTGATGGCTGGTAGGTTGGGTATGGTTAATGATGAGAACTCGTCATGGAGTACTGAGATGCCACTGGTGTAGGGATGCGCTCATGCCCCGACATACAGTAGATTTGCACAGTTGAAGGTATTACTCGCTGTCGTCAATGTGCCGTCTGCTGCCTCCAACCATCTCCATACGATTTTTGTTGTCCTGATCGATCGCCTTGTATCGGAATCATCGCCATCTTGTGTTGTGCTTTAAGTGTGTAATCTATGCTCTGATGCCCTGGCAGTTTACAATAATAACATACGTTCTGGCCTATTGGACACTCTGCTTTACTATGCTCCCTAGATCCACACCAGAAATATTGAGGCCTATCCTTGGCTTGCTCCCAGCTCTGCTGAGAGGAATAAGAAGGTCCCGTTGCAGGCCTTGTCTTCTGTGAATAGGGATCTGCCTCGAAAGTACTTTGTGAATTCTGACCCCTACTACACTTATGACCGGTATTCTGTTGTCGCTAAGGTTGAGTTGTCTCCTGAACCGATTGCTTACCCTTCTTTTTATCTCCGAAAAGCCTCAGCTGGGTCATCTCGATAATAAGGGCTTTGTCTAGTACCTCTCGATAATACGTCGTTCCCAAGCCAACCATCCGCATCTGAATATACCCGGCGAGGCCCTGGGTGAACTGTTCCATCCGCTCCCGATCCTCTGCAACAAGCTGCAGATAATACTTCGCTAATCGGTTGAACTCCGCATTATACTGCAATTGAACTCTGCATTATATTGCATAACGGTACGATCCCCCTGTACGAGGTTCAGAAACTCTTGTCGTCTTGCCATCCGATATGTGGTCAGAAAGTATTAGCTCTCAAATGCCTCCCTAAAAGCAACCCAAGTGATGTGCTGCTCACTAATGACTGTGCTCTCCATAACCCACCAGGTGGCGGCCTCATCGCGTAAGTGATATGCCGCAAGCTCAGCCCTCTCCCAATCTGTGCACGTTATATAGCGGAAAGTACTCTCCATAGTTTCAATCCAAGAGCGGGCTACACTCAGGTCCACTCCTCCGTGAAACAAAGTGAACCGGTCCTTCACGGCTACTGCTAAGGCAGGAGTCCATGATCTGTCCAAGTTGTAGCTCACAGGGGCGGTAGGTACCACCGATGGTACTATTGGAAAAGTTGTTGTAGATACCATGGGTGGTACGGCTGGCCACCCTACAGGAGGAATAGTGGTGGGTACATTGGGGTAGCTGCTACAGATGGAATCGAAGGACCTACTGTAGTGGTTACCACCAGTGGAACAGTGGGAATCACGAGAGTAGGTGCCCCCAGTGTAACTGGAGAGAACATCGGGGTAGGTACCATCGGTGGAACATTGGAGAACATTAGCGGGATTGGGGGAGGAACCCCCACTGTTTGGGGATCCTAACCCTCTGGAACACCCTGAAATGCCTCAGTGGATCTCTCCGGAGACCCTGCCACTTGTTCAGCAATCTCAGTCCTTACTGACCCCCGCGCCTACCTAGGTGGTCATCCTTGACCGCGTCCCCGAGGGGGAGTCTATTAGGATATATACTAAAAGCCTAGCTTTTGTATAAACATCTACATTTTAGAATGAGAATCACATGATCATTGTTTACATTTTATATTTGATATCTACATGTTATTGTCTATTACTTCACATTGTAGAAAATATGGTGTGAGGTGCCACACAGAGGATCATGTTATCAATCACTTGTAGAGTATAAGTAGTGGCTCACAATTGAGATGGTTTTGGACAAACCATTGGCATGGTTGTATTGTAATTTGGTATTGGTCTATCTTGACAATAGAATTACACTAGTACACTTTGTGTGTATTGAGCAGGACCGATATAGAGGTGATTCGATTTATACTGACTATATAATCAAATCAAACCTCAGATATTATGGTGTATATGCTCTTAATCCCGATATAATAATGGGCACATGTACTTAATACTATTTCTTTGATTTACTAGTGGACGAGATTTATTAGTTAAATCAATAGGCCTGGTAAATTGGAAAATAATATTATTTACATGGTGTGCCGTTGATTATAGAAGGAAACCATGTCCTAATGCGTTAGAATGATGATGTCCCCTTGAGGAGCTCATAAAGTTCATCATGTAAATCCTGCAGGTGGACTTGGTCCGACATGATGATAAGGTTGAGTGGTACTACTCATGGAGTTAGATATTAATTAATTAAATTGTCAGTAATTTAATTAATTAATGGACATGCGAGATCTTAAACACGGAAAGATTATGTACACATAATATGGTGGAGCCCATATTTATTTATGGGGGGTTGGTGAGGTAGTTCAATGATAACCCTTTAGTGGACTGGGTTATCATTAATGGATCAGGCTTTGGATTCATTAGGAAACCAAGACCGAACTCCTCCTCATGGTCCCTATTATAGCCTCATGTGTCATGAGACCAAGGCCATTAATAAGTATCATTTTGTTGATTATTTTAATTGCTAAAATCCATGTTTGACCTATGTTTTTATTGCTTAATTGTGACATTACCCTAGGTTTTAGAACTTACTCTTATTTTGGACTTAATTGTAAATTTACACATATTTGGATTATTTGGCCACTAAATTTTTGATCTATTTTTGTAGGCATGAAAGGTTCATGGACCTAGGGCATACTGGGTCAAACTTGAGTCGGAAGTGGACCCGGATCGAGTTATCAAGTTTTGGATTAATTCGGGCCGTCCGATTCAAAAGCGGCTAGATCTGAGCCATCCGGGACCATCTGAAGCAATCCGAGCTAGGGTTAGGGTTGATCAAGCACTCTGATCAAGATCTGAAGGTTTCATCCCAATCAGAGCTCAATCAACCGTTGGATCAAGCTCGGAGGGCTCTAGATCGTCCATTCAAAGATTAGGGTGATCTGGACCATCCATTGCAAATCTGGAGGATCCGAGCTACCACGAGGCAGTTCCTGACCCCTGATCATCATCATTAAAGTTTGGCTCAAATCAGAGCAAGATCAGCCGTTGGATCTCCTCCGATCAATCTGGGTCGTCCATTCATATGTACTTAAGGAAATTTTCCCAGCTCCTCAGCCTTGTCGCGTCTCCGCCGCACAGTCCAACTTCTTCGCTAGTTCTTCGTTCTTCAGCTATTTTTCTTCAATCCAAGGGGCGCGACCCCTCAATTTCTTTGTTTAGATCAATTGCTAGGCTATTGGGAAGGTTCTCAGGAATTTTCAGCTCCGAATTGGCCAAAACAGAGCTGTTGTGAGGTTTCCGTAGCTCTACCATCAATTGCTTCAATCTTGGTTTTGTTCAATCCATCATCCATCCGAGCTATCTGGAGGGGTTCCCTGGAGTGCTTGGTCCATCCCCACACCATCCGCGTAATTGGACAATGCCAGATTGAGGAAATCGATTTGGATTTCAGTTTGGTTCAAAGTGAGAGCTGGATTTGAATCGCAGAGCTGTTTTTCAATGGTTTGCTGAGCTTACGGGTTCGAGGCTCACCCTTGCGTGACGAACAAGGAGTTCTTGACCTAATAGAGTAATTGAGGATAGTTTTCTTATTTAATTTTTGAGTTTTAGATGTAATTTTCATTTCTGCGTGTCATTTCATTTCTGAACATTTTATTCAGCTGCTGTAATTTTCTTGTATGGATTGTTACTTTCTCAATTCGAGGTTCATCCTTGAGTGACAGCAAGGGGTTTTGAGCTGAGATGAGATTGAGATTTAGTATTAGTTAATTTTCATTGTATTAGCTGCAATTCAAATTTCTGCAACTGCTCTGTTTTTGTTTTTCGTATCAGCCACCTAGTTTCAATTTCTGAATTTGTTTTCTGCTTAATTAGGTTTCATTCGGCAAGTAGTTATTTAGTGAACTTGTTTAGTGAATACTTGTTTGAGATTTCAGTTCATTTCCATAGTTTACTGCTGCGTATCAACTCCATTGTTGCGTGTCAGCTGTAGCTGTGTATCAACTTGGTTTCTGCAATTACTTCAAGTTCAGTTTGTTTCTGTATGTCATTCCTGAAAATTAGATATCACGTGTAGTATGCTAAGGCAAAAGGTTTGAATTTACTTCGCATGTGAATCATTTCTGAATTGAGCTTTACTTCTGAAATTTTGTTCAGCTGTGTATGAGTTTCCTGTTTTCAGATTCAGCTCCGTATCAATGGTAATTTCTGCATGTTTAGTTTGTAATTTCTGAGTTAGTGTCAAGTATACATTAGTGCCTTTCAATCCTACCTAAACATTAGATCAGTGCCCCTGAATTTGGATGTTCTATTTTGCTTCCCGCCATTTGAACGATTCTGAATTTCTGCACTTCTCAGCTCACTGTTTCTGCTAGTTAATCCCATTTCTACAATTCCCAATCATCAGTTCTGAAGTTGTATCAGTTGAGCTTCGCATTGGATGTTTATTGCATCTGAAATCAATCGTCTTGTTTAATTTTTACATCCAAAATGCTGCTACAATTCATTTCTGCTCCTAGCATTTCTGAATTCTTCCCTGCAAATCTGAAGTTCTGTGTCCATATCTGATTTGTTGCATTCAATTCTGAATTCCTTCTTAATTCATGCTAGCACTTCATTAACAGCTGAATTTTCCAAGTTTGATCAATAGTTTTCAAGGCTGAATTGTTGGAAGTAGTTTTGGCACAAAAGTTTCAGCTTTGGCACAAAGGTTTCCCTTGCTTGCCAAGCTGTTTTGGGCACTGTTTTGCAGCCGAAATTAACCTGTATTTTTAGTGTGTTGTGATGTTTGAAATCAATTAGTATTGCATTCAGCCAATTCTGAATTTTCCCTGCATTACTTGGCCTTCCAAAACTTGTAACTAGATTAAGTTGAGTTTGTTTGTGTGTTTGTCTAATTTCTGAATTTCGTATGCCATCATTTGTTGCAAGTTTGTTCATTTTCAAAAATTTCCAGTCCTGTTTTTAATCATTTGCTCAGCCTTTGATTGCATTGGATATTACCTTTGTTTCTTTTTCCCAATCCGGTTTAGCTGCCTTGGTAGATCAAGTTTCTCATTGGTTAAGTTTATAAATTGCTATCATCTTGTTTGGTACATTAGTTTGGTTTCCTATATTTTTCATAGCGATTTCATCTCTGAATTGAACCCAAAACCCCGATTCCGTTTGAAACCCAAAAACAATCACGACACATAAATACGAGCGCGAATCAGACAAACTCTCAACTAGTCCCGAGGAAAAAATACGATCTGTGGCCCCTTTACTACATTTTCATATTTTGATTGCAAAAAGGGTTTCCAGCATTTTATAAATATTCTAAATTCTGATGGTCCCACAATTCGTGACAACTTAACCTAGTATTTCGGGTCCATCAGCCATCCATCACAACCCTAAGCCTCTCAATTCTCTCCAAATCCCTCTCTCTCCAAGGGTTTGCGCCGGTGCCTAGCAAGGGAAGGAAGAAAGCTCGGTAGGAAGAAGAAGAAGGAGAAGAACTTCCTTCTCTTCATCTCTTCTCATCTTCTCCTTAATCCCTTAGGGCACACAGCATCACCAAGGAGGGAGGTGTTAGGATGTATACTAAAAGCATAGCTTTTGTATGAACATCTACATTTTGGAATGAGAATCATATGATCATTGTTTGCATTTTATATTTGATATATACATGCTATTATCTAATACTTTACATTGTAGATAACATGGTGTGTGGTGTCACACAGAAGATCATGTTATCAGTCCCTTGTAGAGTATAAGTAGAGGCTCACAACCTAGATGGTTTTGGACAAACCATTGGCATGGTTGTAGTGTAATTTGGTATTGGTTTATCTTGAGCATAGAATTACACTAGTACACTTTGTGTGTATTGAGCAGGACCGATATGTTGGACCGATATGTTGGACTGATAGAGGGGGAGGGGGTGAATATCGTTATAAAATTTTTCGGAGTAGAAGAGAAAGTGCGCAGCGGAAAATGACAAAATACACAAGAACATAATTCATTTTTTACTTGGTTCTGAGTCACGGTCGGCTCCTACTCTAAGGCCCACGGTCCTTGACCATTTACATTAGGCAATTCTATATTTGATAAAGTTTTTGCAAGATGATAGTACAGATATAGAATTGGAAATTTAAATCACAACACTTTCGTAAATTGAAATTTTACCGACGCCCGAGGCGGATCGAATTCCAGAGCAGAGGGTCGTTATTGGCGCTGGAATCTCAAAATCGAACTTTGTCGAGGCACAGCGTTTGAGCGAAAGTGTCTCGAGAGTTGAGAGCAATGGATGTTGATGCCTTGGGGGTGAACCCCCTTTTATAGCACCCATACGGGCGCCTGTGACGATGGGGGCGCCTAACACGTGGCCTTCCTTGTGCGAATCCTTATCCGCAGGCTCAATCAGCGCTTATCCATCTCCACCTGGGCGCATGAGCTGATGGGGGCGCCCGTGACCTCACAGGCGCTTGAACTGCATTGGTCTAGAAGCTTCGCGGTTGTGTTTTAGATTTTTCCTTAGCACTGGGGCGCCCGTATCCATACGGGCGCCTGAGCCCATCCGGGTGCCTGAGCTCATCCGGGCGCCTGAGTTCATCCGGGCGCCTAGGCCCAGTGAGGCACCTCACTTGCAGACGACCAGTCCTTCGATCCTGCAACTCAGGTTAGTTCCAAACACAACAAACAAATGTGTTAACCATTAGTTACAGCCGTAGCTGTCTTGGTTCTGACTTCGTGTCTCCCAAATGGAACCCTAGGTCGAACCGACGCCTACTGTTGTAGCGACCCGCCTTCTCCTGCCTTAGACGGATCGTTACTTCTCTCTACTTCTCTACTTTTGATACATGACTAAAAATGCGGAAATCTTTTTTTTTTAAACTTTTAAATTCATCTAACAATTATATTCTAACTTAAGCAGGCATGTATAATAACATATCACACTTTCTATCTCAAAAGCTCACATATGGTACACTTTGAAGCTTGCCTCGCCCAACACCACAGTCGGGTATCAGTCGACTGATACTGTATCAGTCGACTGATAGCCTGAAATCTGAATTTCAGGTTTCGGCAGTTGCTTCACAGCTCCTCCAAACTTATAATTTCGAGCCATATAGAATCATGACATCATTTCTACACTCTATGACAGTTTTCAAATGAGTTTAGCCAATCAAAACGAATCCATAAACTTGAAATTTGGACTTTTGCGGAAGAAAATAAACTATACAAGTTATATGAACTTTAACACTAAGTTTGTACCAATCTTGACTCCTATGCATTCATAACCCAAATACATGTTCTACAACCTTGCTAATGCATTATGAAATGTGATTGCAACTTTTCTAAACATTTTTAAGCAATAAAAACTTGATTCAAAGGAAAATTGATACTATCTTGGCACAAACACCTTTTTCTCTAACAAAGTATCAATATCTCTAACTACTCACACTTCTACTCATCCAATGCAATCATAAGGATATGTATGCTAAATGAAATGACATGGAATCTTTACTCTAAGAAATTGAGCATGTAAAACTATCCAAAACTCAAATACTCTAAACTCCATAAGCAAGAACTTGAAATTTGAATAAACTTAACATTGTAATTCAAATAACTAAATTGTCTCGTCTCAAAGATCTCTCCAAATCAGCCACCACACACACTTTACTCAGCACCGCCTCGTCGCCTTCCTTCAGAATTGCTTGCCTTTACCTTTATCTGCAGTAAGAGGAAATGCAACTAGTAAGCAAAAAGCTTAGTAAGTACTATCTAGCTCACAAAAACTCGAAATATGCAAACATGCTTCTAGATCAAACTGAACATCATATGAGATACTAATATGCTTGAAAGAAAACTAAGAACATGTATAACTCAAAACATGCATACTCAAGCAATAATAAATCTCAATTTACTTTTCTTGGCTCAACTTGAAACTTTAGCTATTCTTTAACTTTTTGAAAACTTTCTTAAACTTTCGAAACTTTGCTAAAGCATATACTTGAAAATACTAATCACTTGGATCCACTGAAGACGTAAGTACCATCTCATGCGCGTTCCCTAAAAGGTTGGGGTAGCGAGCCACCAATCCTAATAGAGCAGACCTTGGTCTACCAGGGCCAAGACCTTGGAATTGGACACCTGGATTTCTTTAACGACGCCCTTGGACGCCGGGTACTGGCCTTAGAAAATAAAATAGCTTTTCTTTCTTTTCTTTCTTATCTGTAAATGCCTTGGCATTTTCTGGAGCACCTTGCGTGCTAAAATCCCTAAGTCTTGACTTTTGAGGATTTCTTAAGGCCTTGGCCTTTTCTTTTCTTATCTTTATCTTCTCTTTTCTTTTCTCATAGCTTTTCTTGGTCCCTAATCTCATATAGGGCACTCAATAAAATATATAAGCATATAATGAACTAAGATCACATGCAAAACTTAAACAAAAGGAAATATCTCTTTTAAAAACTTTTAAAGGAAATTCTTGCGGAAAAACCGCCTCTTACTGCAGGTGAGCAGTACTTACATTGATATCTTGGACTTACAACCAAGATTGACGTCTAGAGCTCGGGAGAAACTTGAGATCTCGGAGAATTCTTCGCGCCTACGCGTTCCTCTCGTCGCGGGGATCCCGAATATAGGAATATCTCTTGGAGAAGAGCTTTGGCCGGCCCTCTAGGCTTGGTGTGGCGTGCGCACAAGAGAGGAGAGGGAGAGGGGTCGGCGCAACTTGGGAGAGGGAGAGGGTTTGAGAGAAAATAAAACTTCTCTCTTTAATCATCTATTTATACCTATGGGGCGGATCGACCTAACTACCCTTAAATATACTTCTCTCCATCCCTTGTTGTGCTTGATACCCTAGCCCAGCTGGTTTGCGCTCGCGCCGTCTCGTGGTGGTCGCGGGTTCGAACTCCCGGCTGCCCTTAACCGATTTTTCCTTTTTTTTCCTTCTTCTTTTTTTTTAATACCAAACGGACTCGGAAAATTCCATAAAAATATTCTAAAAATTCCTAAAAATATCTAGAATATTTCTAAACCATTTTTAAATAATTCTAAGGACTTTAAGAACTAAAAATGGAAATTTTGGGGCGTTACAATCCCCCATACCTTATGAAAAGTTCGTCCTCGAACTTAGAATAATTCTGGATATCTCTCTCTCATGCTGTCCTCACGTTCCCAAGTAGCCTCTTCATGCTTTTGATTCTGCCAGATGACCTTCACTAGTGGCACTTCTTTGTTTCTTAATCTTTTAACTGCTTTGTCCACTATCTGTGTCGGTCTGCTCTCATAACTAAGATCTTCTTGGATCTGTACTGACTGAGGCTGAATCACTTGGCTAGGGTCGTGAATACACTTCTTTAGCATAGAGACATGAAAGGTACTGTGGATAGCTGACATATCCTCTGGTAAGTCCAGCTCATATGCTACCTTACCAACCCTCTTTATGATCTTGTAGGGTCCTATGTAGCGAGGACTTAGCTTGCCCTTCTTGCCAAATCTCATCACTCCCTTCATAGGAGCGACCTTGAGAAATACTGAATCTCCAACTTGGAATTCAAGTGGCCTACGGCGTGTGTCAGCATAACTTTTCTGTCTACTCTGGGCAGTCTCAATCCTCTGGCGGATCGTCTGGATAGCCTGAGTGGTCTCATCTATAAGCTCAGTCTGGCTGTCTAGTCCTGACTCCATCTCTTTCTTCTCACCAGCTTCTTGCCAACATATGGGTGATCTACATTTCCTGCCATATAATGCCTCATAAGGTGCCATCCTGATGGTGGCCTGATAGCTATTGTTGTAGGCAAACTCAGCTAAGCACAGAAATTTGCACCAACTACCTTTAAAGTCCAATGCACAAGCCCTGAGCATGTCTTCTAAAATCTGATTTACTCTCTCTGTTTGTCCATCTGTCTGGGGATGGAAAGCTGTGCTGAACTGAAGTCTGGTGCCTAGGGCGTCCTGAACACACTTCCAAAAATGGGAGGTGAATCGCCCATCTCTGTCAGAAACGATCGACTTCGGGACTCCGTGAAGCCTGATTACTTCTTTCACGTACAGCTGTGCTAACTGCTCTACCGAATGCGATAACTTGATGGCTATGAAGTGGGCAGACTTGGTCAACCTGTCCACTATCACCCAAATTGCATCATGTCCATGGGTGGTTCTTGGAAGACCTGTGATAAAGTCCATGGATATTTCTTCCCACTTCCACTCTGGAATGGGAAGTGGCTGTAGAACTCCTCCTGGTCTCTGATGCTCTGCTTTGACTCTCTGGCAGGTCAAGCAGGTACTGATATATCTGGCCACGTCTCGCTTGAGTCCAGACCACCAGAATCCTTTCTTTAAATCTTGATACATCTTGGTAGAACCAGGATGCATAGAGTACGGGGTACTGTGGGCTTCTTCTAAAATATTCTTTCTTAGTTCCTCATCATTGGGGACGCAAAGGCGGTCTCCAAAATAGAGGATGCCACTATCTGATACTCGAAACTCTGAATTTTCTGCCTCTTGGATCCCCTGCTTGATCTTCTGGATTTCTGGGTCTTGACTTTGCTTTCTTTGTATATCCACAAGCAGGGTTGACTCTAGAGTCAATGCAGAAAGTTGCCCAATTATTACCTCGACTCCAAAATCCTTTATTTCTTTCTGAAGTGGTAGAGACAGTGATGAAAGGGACATCAGTGCTGCACAGGATTTTCTGCTCAGTGCATCTGCCACTTTATTAGCTTTACCTGGGTGGTAGAGGATTTCACAGTCATAATCTTTGACCAACTCTAGCCACCTGCGCTGCCTCATATTCAGGTCCTTCTGAGTGAAGAAGTACTTCAAACTCTGATGGTCTGTGAAGATTCTGCACTGCACTCCATACAGGTAGTGTCTCCAAAGCTTCAGTGCAAAAACCACAGCTGCTAGCTCAAGGTCGTGGTAGGGTAATTCTTCTCATAGTCCTTGAGCTGTCTGGAGGCATATGCTATTACTTTACCATCTTGCATGAGGACAGCTCCAAGGCCCATCTTGGATGCATCACTGTAGATGTCAAAGGCCTTGTCACTCTCTGGAACAGTCAGGATGGGAGCACTGGTCAGTCTCTTCTTCAGCTCTAGAAAACTGTGCTCGCATTTATCTGACCATTCAAACTTCTTGTTCTTTCTGGTCAAGGCTGTGAGTGGAGAGGCTATCCTGGAAAAGTCCTCCACAAATTTTCTGTAATATCCTGCCAGGCCTAAGAAGCTTCTGATCTCACTGGCATTCTTGGGTCTACACCAGTTGCTGACTGCTTCTATCTTGGCTGGATCAACTTGAATGCCTTCTTTGGATACAATGTGACCTAGGAAGGTCACCTGATCTAGCCAAAACTCACACTTTGAGAATTTTGCATAGAGCTTCTCCTGCTGAAGGATCTGCAGCACTATCCTCAAGTGTGTAGCATGGTCCTCTGGAGTCTGTGAGTATATGAGAATATCATCAATAAATACAATGACGAATTTATCGAGATACTCCCTGAAGATGTGGTTCATCAGCTCCATGAAGACTGCTGGAGCATTGGTTACTCCAAAAGGCATTACTACAAATTCGTAGTGGCCGTATCTTGTCCTGAAGGCCGTCCTGGGAATGTCACTTTCTTTAACCTTTAGCTGATGATACCCAGAACGCAGATCTATCTTCGAGAACACTGTAGCCCCTTTGAGTTGATCAAATAAATCATCTATTCTAGGAAGGGGGTACTTGTTCTTGATGGTCACCTTGTTCAGAGCTCTGTAGTCTATGCACAGACGCATAGACCCATCCTTCTTCTTGACGAAAAGTACAGGAGCTCCCCAGGGTGAATGACTCGGGCGAATGAAGCCCTTGTCTAGTAGCTCCTGGAGTTGCTCTTGTAATTCCTTCAACTCTGCTGGAGACATACGATATGGGGCCTTCGAGACCGGACCGGTACCGGGCACTAGCTCGATCTCGAATTCCACTTCTCGGTTGGGAGGTAGTCCAGGTAATTCTTCTGGGAACACTTCTGGATATTCGCAGACTACCCGTACATCCTCCTGCTTGAGTTCTTCCTTTGCTTCTGATTCCACTATGTGTGCAAGAAAACCAGCACACCCTTGCTCTAGCATCTGGTGGGCTGCCAAGGCTGAGAGAAATTTCTGAGTCTTCCTCCTTGGGGCTCCTTGAAACTCGAATGGTGGTTCTCCTTCTGGGCTGAAAACCACCTTCCTTCTACGGCAGTCCACTGAAGCGCTGTACTTATGAGGAAATCCATGCCCAGTATGATGTCGAAGTCCTGCATCGCAAGGACTATCAGATCGACATATAGCTCTCGGTCTGAAATCTTGATTGGCACAGCCCGGAGCCTCTGGGTGGACTCCATGATTTCCCCTGAAGGGAGAGTTGTCAGGAATCTGGACTCCCAACTCTCTGTAGGCACCTGTAACTTACTAGCAAAAGGTACTGATACGAAAGAATGGGTCGCCCCAGTGTCAAACAGTGTAGTAGCTAAATGCTGTAAAATAACTATTTGACCTGTTACGACCGTGGAGGCGCTGGCAGCTTCTTCCTTCGTGAGGGAAAAGACTCTGGCATTGGTTGGAACTGGTGCTGCTTCCAATCCTCCCTGACTGATCTGAGGTCCCTCCAGCATAGTAGGCATGTAATGTAACTGAGGCTGGCCTCCATACTGAACGGACTGCTGAGGAAGTACCTTGAACTTGTTTGGGCAGTCTTTGGATCTGTGTCCCTCTTGTCCACATGAATAGCATCCAGTTACACCCAAAAGGCATGCTCCTGGATGGTTCCTCCCACACTTAGGACAAGGTGGATACCTAGCTTGCTTATTCTCTGGTTTTCCTTTCTGGCTGCCAGGCCACTGCTTCCTTTTGTGGTTCTTGTTCTTCCAGTTCTGGCTATTTGGCTGAGGCTTCTGACCTCCTATTATCTTGTTCTCCATCAGGACTGGCTTCTGCTGTGCTTGCTGTGCCTTGATGCTATTCAGGTAGTGCTCTGAGATTAGAGCACTACTGACCAGCTCCTCGCTGGTCTGGGGTCGGTACATCCCGCTGTTCACGTTGAGTGCTATCTCAGGATTCAGCATGCGGAGCATCAGTCTGACTCGCTCCTTCTCTGTGCTGACTAGCTCTGGGCAGAGGCGAGCTAGTCTGTTGAACTTTGCGACTGCTTCTCCCACTGGTAGGCTACCCTGTCTGAACTCCATGAAGTCCTCGAAGTGCTTGTTGGTAACCTTCATGTGGAAAAATTCCTCATAGAACTCGTGCTCAAAATCTGCCCAGCTCATCTGGTTGACTATCTTCTTACTCTTGACTCGCTCCCACCACATACGAGCATCTCCAGTTAGGCAGAAGGAGGCACATTTGACCTTCTCAACCTCTGGCCAGTCAAGAAGCTCCATCGTGCTCTCTAAAGTCTTGAACCAAGCCTGGGCATCCCAGGGCTCAGTCGTGCCTGAGAAGCTTTCGGGTTTCAGCCTCTGCCACTGGACGAGGTATGCTTCTTGTCTTCGGTTCACAGCAGGGGTCTCCTGTGGGACTGGTGGAACTTCAGCCACTACTGGAGTTCCCACTCCTACCGTGGGTGGTGTAGGGGGCACTGGGTGCTGATTCGCCATCAGTGTGGCGATGGTCTTCTGTTGTTCTGTAATCTGAGCTTGCATTTGAGCAATGACTGCCATCAGGTTTGGCTGTTCTGTGCCAGGCTCACTGTTATCTTGAACTGGAGTTCTGTTATTAGCATTAGGAGCTCGGCCTCTTCTTGCCATCTAATAATGCATAAAGGAATAAGAAATCACTACTACATCTCTAGGTATAAACTTGTCTTCTTACTTAGAAATCTAATATCCATTCTAGGGATTAAACATGATTCCGTGATACTAAGGGATTAAACATGCTTCCTTGTTCTATGCACATGTGAGTAAGTACTTAAGCATTTCTCTATACCGCAATTAAATAAAGGAGCAATAGAAAAAAAAAACTGAAACTTAAAGCTTTCTTACTTGAAGACGGCAAGGTTGATGCTGATGTGTGTGTGATGCTGGAGAATGGGAACTGCTCTGATACCACCTGTAGCGACCCGCCTTCTCTACCTTCAGACGGATCGTTACTTCTCTCTACTTCTCTACTTTTGATACATGACTAAAAATGCGGAAATCTTTTTTTTTTAAACTTTTAAATTCATCTAACAATTATATTCTAACTTAAGCAGGCATGTATAATGACATATCACACTTTCTATCTCCAAAGCTCACATATGGTACACTTTGAAGCTTGCCTCGCCCAACACCACAGTCGGGTATCAGTCGACTGATACTGTATCAGTCGACTGATAGCCTGAAATCTGAATTTTCAGATTTTCGGCAGTTGCTTCACAGCTCCTCCAAACTTATAATTTCGAGCCATATAGAATCATGACATCATTTCTACACTCTATGACAGTTTTCAAATGAGTTTAGTCAATCAAAACGAATCCATAAACTTGAAATTTGGACTTTTGCGGAAGAAAATAAACTATACAAGTTATATGAACTTTAACACTGAAGTTTGTACCAATCTTGACTCCTATGCATTCATAACGCCAAATACATGTTCTACAACCTTGCTAATGCATTATGAAATGTGATTGCAACTTTTCTAAACATTTTTAAGCAATAAAAACTTGATTCAAAGGAAAATTGATACTATCTTGGCACAAACACCTTTTTCTCTAACAAAGTATCAATATCTCTAACTACTTACACTTCTACTCATCCAATGCAATCATAAGGATATGTATGCTAAATGAAATGACATGGAATCTTTACTCTAAGAAATTGAGCATGTAAAACTATCCAAAAACTCAAATACTCTATAATCTCCATAAGCAAGAACTTGAAATTTGAATAAACTTAACATTGTAATTCAAATAACTAAATTGTCTCGTCTCAAAGATCTCTCCAAAATCAGCCACCACACACACTTTACTCAGCACCGCCTCGTCGCCTTCTTTCAGAATTGCTTGCCTTTACCTTTATCTGCAGTAAGAGGAAATGCAACTAGTAAGCAAAAAGCTTAGTAAGTACTATCTAGCTCACAAAAACTCGAAATATGCAAACATGCTTCTAGATCAAACTGAACATCGTATGAGATACTAATATGCTTGAAAGAAAACTAAGAACATGTATAACTCAAAACATGCATACTCAAGCAATAATAAATCTCAATTTACTTTTCTTGGCTCAACTTGGAAACTTTAGCTATTCTTTAACTTTTTGAAAACTTTCTGAAACTTTCAAAACTTTGCTAAAGCATATACTTGAAAATACTAATCACTTGGATCCACTGAAGACGTAAGTACCATCTCATGCGCGTTCCCTAAAAGGTTGGGGTAGCGAGCCACCAATCCTAATAGAGCAGACCTTGGTCTACCAGGGTCAAGACCTTGGAATTGGACACCTGGATTTCTTTAACGACGCCCTTGGACGCCGGGTACTGGCCTTAGAAAATAAAATAGCTTTTCTTTCTTTTCTTTCTTATCTGTAAATGCCTTGGCATTTTCTGGAGCACCTTGCGTGCTAAAATCCCTAAGTCTTAACTTTTGGGGATTTCTTAAGGCCTTGGCCTTTTCTTTTCTTATCTTTATCTCCTCTTTTCTTTTCTCATAGTTTTTCTTGGTCCCTAATCTCATATAGGGCACTCAATAAAATATATAAGCATATAATGAACTAAGATCACATGCAAAACTTAAACAAAAAGGAAATATCTCTTTTTAAAAACTTTTAAAGGAAATTCTTGCGGAAAAACCGCCTCTTACTGCAGGTGAGCAGTACTTACTTTGATATCTTGGACTTACAACCAAGATTGACGTCTAGAGCTCGGGAGAAACTTGAGATCTCGGAGAATTCTTCGCGCCTACGCGTTCCTCTCGTCGCGGGGATCCCGAATATAGGAATATCTCTTGGAGAAGAGCTTTGGCCGGCCCTCTAGGCTTGGTGTGGCGTGCGCACAAGAGAGGAGAGGGAGAGGGGTCAGCGCAACTTGGGAGAGGGAGAGGGTTTGAGAGAAAATAAAACTTCTCTCTTTAATCATCTATTTATACCTATGGGGCGGATCGACCTAACTACCCCTTAAATATACTTCTCTCCATCCCTTGTTGTGCTTGATACCCTAGCCCAGCTGGTTTGCGCTTGCGCCCGTCTCGTGGTGGTCGCGGGTTCGAACTCCCGGCTGCCCTTAATCGGTTTTTCCTTTTTTTTTCTTCTTCTTTTTTTTTATACACTAAACGGACTCGGAAAATTCCATAAAAATATTCTAAAAATCCCTAAAAATATCTAGAATATTTCTAAACCATTTTTAAATAATTCTAAGGACTTTAAGAACTAAAAATGAAAATTTTGGGGCGTTACAATGAACGAAGGACTTATAGTGCATTTATTATAAAGTCTTAGTTTAAGTTAGATCATATAGCATTGATCCAAGTATTTGCGTTTTAGATATTTTGCATGTCATAAAACCATGAGTAAAGATTCCATGTCGTTTTATTTAGCATACATATCCTTATGATTGCATTGGATGAGTATAAGTGTGAGTAGTTTTGAATATTGATACTTGATGGAGCTATTTGATGCATGTGCCAAGATATTGTGAGTTTCCCTTTGAATCAAGTTTTTATTGCTATAAATATGCCTAGAAAAGTTGCATTACATTCCAAAATGCTTTAGTAAGGTGTAGAACATGTGTTTTGGTGTTATGAATGCATAGGAGTGAAGTTTGGTACAAAACTCTAGTTTAAAGTTCATATAGATTTTCATAGCTTAATTACTTCCGCAAAAGTCCTAATTTCAAGTTTATGAAGTTGTTTGGATTGGCTAAAATGTTTAGGAAACTAGTATAGAGTATAGAAATGGTGTTGTGTCTTTGTATGACTTGAAACTATAAGTTTGGTGGACCATTGAGACAAGGTTTCGAATCTGAATTTCAGATTTTTCAGGCGTGCCAGTCGACTGGTTCAGTATCAGTCGACTGCCCTATCGAACAGTAGCTTCTGTTCGATGCATCAGTCGACTGCCAAGAGGCCAGTCGACTGGTGCCGCGCCCAGAAACTTTCTGTGGCCGATACCAGTCGACTGGTTAGATCGCAGTCGACTGGTACCAATGCAGAGAAGTGCTACAGATGAAAAGAAGCGTGTCATTGTATCATGCATGACTATTAGAGTTAGAATATCATCCCTAGATGGATTTAAAAGAAAAAAAGAAAGAAGTTCCGCATTCTTAGTCGTGCATTAGAGTCGAGAAGTAGAGAAAGTAACGATCCGTCTAAGGTAGAGAAGGCGGGTCGCTACATATGACCTCCTATACCCCGCACGCGGCCAGCAATTTCTTGAGTATCAAGTGCCTTGGTCAGAATATCCTCTTTTGGTCCTTCAATTTGCAGCTTACCCTCCCTCTTTTGTTGTATATATTCATCCTGTTATGCAACATTAAAAGAAATTATTATTATACAAGGTATCATTTTATTAAATTTACAAGTTTTATGTATTGTTAATTTGCTTACAATCTTGTGGACTGTGTTCACCAAATCTTCTCCTTGAAACTCTCCTCCTTTGTTGGCGCGTCCTTTCTTCCACATAATAGCTCTGTTGATGTCTTTATCATCACATAATTCATTCGCCTACAACAAAGAAAAATCAAATGACAAATGTGAAATAATTTTATGTGAATCATTTGGAATGGTTCTTAAAGGAAATATAGTTTACAAATACTTACAATTTCTTCAGCAAAGCGTGCATATCCTTTGCGTGAGAGTCGATGAGGATATCTATTCTTTTTCCTTCGCTCTTTATTATCATCACTGAGTTTCTAGTTATTTCAAGCATGGGATATATCAAATTTGAATAATACATAGTGACTTTTGGTCGAACAGTTTCAAAAGAAAATATATTAAGAAACTTACAATGAATTCTTCTGAAATCCGACTAATGACAAACGCACGCCAATCTTCTCTTGTAATTTCAAAGCTAACAGGTGGCTCTTTCAGCTCCTCAGGTTTGTCACGCCTGCTCATAATGAATTTTTGGGTGAGATGGGTTTTGTATTGCCTCCACTTACTGTTTGCAGATCTCAAACATCCCTTTTTCCACCTTGAATCCACATTATACATCAACTGTACATCACATAAGTGGAAAACATTAATAAGATTAACACAGACGACATTAAATATATATAATTAGAAGGTAAATATTATAATTATTAAAAATTGCTAACTTACATTCACTGATTCCCATATTAATTCTTTACTAGCAGCTGGGACATGCTTCCATGTCTTGTATTTAATATTAATTTTTTGCCGAGCCAGCACACCAATGTAACTTTGCATCGCTACAGCAGCTGGTCCTATCGGTTGTCCTAATTGATTGAATGACACATCCTTTCGAATACCTTGCATTCTTTGCTTCGAAAGCTTATCTAACTGTGTCCGACCTCTAGAAGTTCTTGAGGTGGTGGTTTCTTTGGAATCCGCCACTCTATCAATCTCGCAACTCTGTTCAATGTCATCTATTCTGACTTCTTTGCCCTTATTCTCCAACTTAGCAATTTGGCTTATTCTTTTACTCTTCCGAACTGACTGACCACCTTCACAACTTGCTTGAGTAGATGCCATTGATCTGTAACAACTTATACTGAGCAACATAAGTTGTAGTTAGCGACATGCATAAACTCATAGCAACATGATAAATTAAACGATAAAAGCACAGCAATATGATAAATTTACAGCAACAAGATTAATTTACAGCAACAAACTCACAGCAGTATGATAAAAATTGAAAGATAATAGCAGAAACTTATATTGTCCACATAATTATCCCCACAGGTTAAATGTTTACAAACTTATATTCAAAAGTAGAAATTGTGTAATTAAATATTGTCAATCCAACTTCCATCACAGTCTTCACGAATACATGGCGGTTCATTATCATCTTCTCCGTCAATATCCATTGATGCTAACCCCCTACTAAAACATTGATAGTGGATAGCAGTGTCCTCTAACTCTTCGCCTTGTAGGTGTTCAAAGTACTCTCTGTTTGGTGTTGCAAGTACAACACTCCATAAAGGATCTTCAGGATCTTCAATATAAAATACTTGCTTTGCTTGGCTAGCCAGGATAAAAGCATCAGATTTGAATCCAAGTCTATTGAGGTTTACCAATGTGAAACCAAGATCATCTACTTTAATACCGTTATTATGCTCCACCCAATTACATTTAAACATTGGAATTTGAAATTTATGGTAATCAACTACCCATATTTCTTCTATAACTCCATAAAAAACCATATCTGACACAATAGGTTTTTTATCTTTTGCACTTGCAACTTGCATTGTCTTTGCAACTAAGCTGACTCCGGAGTTTTGAACAACTCGTATAGCATCCCGCTCTTGTGTAGCATAAGTAACCCCATCAATCAAATAGCTAGAGTACTTTAGGACTTGCTTGTTGGGTCCGCGAGCTAACCACTTCAATCTTTCTGAAACTTGATGAGTCGAATGGTCAACTACATCAATAACCTATATTTTTAATGTAAAAAACTTTGAGTTATGCATAAATATGATAATGATTGTATACCAATATGTAATACTAAAGTAACTTACACGATCACGCAACCAAGTAATAAACGTTTGATTATGCTCATCTTGTAACCACTTCTTGGACTTAGCCTTACGAGGAAAATTTTCATTCAAATACGCCATATGTTCCCTAATCAAATTATTTAGTATTAAAAAACCAATAGAACGTAAGCAAACCACATTAAAATATTAATAAGTTAGATTTCTTACTCGATATAGATATCAATCTCATCATCATTTGCCAATACGTAACGATGTGCTTGCGTCAACTCATCGTGAGTAGTGGAGTAGACTACTGCACCTGATAAAGGCTGAGTAAGTTCTATTTGTCGATGACTTGATGGGATCCCAATTGTGTGCACACTAGACAGATAGTATGAGCAAAATTCAACAGCCTCTTCAGCAATATAACATTCAGCCATACACCCTTCAGGTCGATTGCGATTTCGCACATAACCCTTCAAAATCTTCATGTATCTTTCAAATGGATACATATACCTATACCAAACTGGTCCACATAGTTTCACCTCCCGCACTAGATGAACAGTTAAATGAATCATTATATCAAAAAATGAAGGGGGAAAATACTTTTCAAGTAAACACAATATTGTCACAATCTCTTTTTGCATATCATCCAATCTTGAGACATCTATCACTTTATTACATAACATATTGAAGAAGAAACATAAGCGAGTGATAGTGACTCTGACATGTTTGGGCAAAACTCCACGTATCACCACTGGAAGCAATTGTTGAATTAAAGCGTGGTAGTCGTGTGACTTAAGGCCAACAAGTTTCAAGTCCTTCAACGACACCAGGTTTTTAACATTGGATGAGTAACATGATGGAAGTTGTATTCCATACAACGAATTCAAAATTTTTCTTTTCTCATCCTTACTAAGTGTATAGCAAGCTGCTGGCAAAAATGTTTTCTTCTCCCCCATCCTTGGTGCCAAATCTGTCCTTACATTCATTTCCAAAAGGTCTAATCTCGCTGCTACTCCATCCTTTGTTTTTCCTGGAATATCAAATAACGTTCCGATAAGACTTTCACATACATTCTTTTCAATGTGCATCACATCAAGAACATGTCGAATGTGTAGATGTTTCCAATACTCAAGTTCAAAGAATATTGATTTTTTTTTCCAACATGATTTTACATCATCATTCGATTGAGACTTTCTACTCATTTTTCCCCAATGACAATTAATTCTTTCAACTCTTTCAAAAACCTCATCGCCACTTAATGGTTTAGGTGCCGGGTTCAACTCTTGCTTCCCATTAAATGCCTTCCGTTGCCTTCGATAAGGATGAGTTGCTGGTAGAAACCTTCTATGACCTGTATAAGACATTTTCCTACTATGCTTCAACCTTGTTGAATAGGTTTCTTCACCATAAATCGGACATGCATGATATCCTTTAACAATACATCCAGACATGTTCCCATATGCAGGAAAATCATTGATTGTCCATAACAAGATAGCCCTAAGCAGGAATGTTTCTTGCTGATATGCATCATATGCTTCGACACCTATATTCCATAAGATTTTTAAGTCATCAATTAGAGGTGCTAAGTAAACATCAATATCATTTCCCGGCTGTTTGGGACCAGAAATTAACAATGTGAGCATCATAAATTTCCTCTTCATACACAACCATGGAGGAAGATTGTAAGTAATCATTAAAACTGGCCAACAACTATATGCAGAACTCATTAAACCATGGGGATTCATCCCATCAGCTGATATAGCTAATCTGAGATTTCTTGACTCAATACCAAAATCTGGCCACTTGCAATCAACTATTTTCCAAGAAGGTGTATCAGCTGGATGGCGCAAATATCCATCACAAAGTCTGTCTTCCGCATGCCAAGTCAACTGCTTAGATATATCTTTATTCCGAAACATTCTTTGAAATCTTGGAATAGGAGGGAAGTACCACAAAACCTTTGCAGGAACTCCTTCCTTTATCGTACTTTTTTGGCCCAACTTCCACCTCAACATCCCGCAAGTAGGGCAATTGGTTAAATTCTCATACTCCTTCCGGTATAAGATACAATCATTAGGGCAAACATGAATTTTTACATAATCCATCCCTAATGCAGATAAGCTTTTCTTTGCATCATACAAAGATAAAGGCAATTCATTGTCATCTGGAAGTATTTCTCCTAACAAACTGAGTAGATCAGTGAAACTTTTATCACTCCAACTATATTTGGCCTTCAAGTTGAATAATTTCACAATTGCAGATAACCTTGTAAATTTAGTACATCCAGGATATAAAGGTTTCTCGGCGTCTTCAAGTAACTTATTGAATTGGGTTGGATTCTCAGCATAACTATCATATGTATCATGAACCATATTTATTGGTTCATCACGAACATATTCTCTAGGCCCTACTGGATCAATTTCATTTTGTGAAATCCCTATCGTAGATCTTTCGCCGTGCCATATCCATGTATGATATGTCATATCTATACCGTTACAATACAGATGTGCCCTTATAGTTTGTATATTTTTCTTCTTTAGATTACCACATTTTGCACATGGGCAAGATATTCCCATATTCGGATCATTACTGTTTTCCAATGCAAATATCAAGAAAGCCTCAACTCCATTCTCATATTCACGGGATAGTCTATCCTTTGACATCCATTCTTTGTCCATTCTTGTTTTAACTAATAAATCAACGATGAGCTAATACCTAAAAAGGAACTGTAATTAATAAATCTAAAATATTAACACAAACAATAGTGTGAAATAGTAAAAAATATTCAAACAATTAATCAAAATTGTACAGTTATTACAATTAATCAAAATATTCTAACATTGAATTCAGAAAATTTTGGTATATATCAGATCTAAAATAGATACATTTCTATTAATGAAAGACTCCATCTATGTACAGTTATTACACAAAATACAAAGCCCTTCTAATTGAGATAGCCAACTCCCAGATCCACTGACCTCAGTATTTTACATGATAAAAAAAATTCACTTTTAGTCACTCTGAAAAGAAAAAGGATGATTGTTTTCTTTGATAAGCAAAGTTGGAATTCATACTATGGATCAGGTTCGCTCTTGACAGAATTGTCAAAGCCCTTCATGTAATGTGTGCGCTTCCAGTTTCAACTGTAAATCTATGTGACAATATCTCCTACATTAAGTTGATGCAAGTTAAAAGCTAGTTCCACCTTCATAGAATACTGACAAAATGGTTTCTTGATTTTAGATATGGGTGATATAGGCACACACAACCTATAGCAATTATGTAACCCAATATAGGCTAACAATTTTTTTAAAAAAATTAAAACAATGGGTAGATTCTCTGTTCTCCAAGTTCACTATGAATTCATCAAAGTTGTAATTCTTTACTAAAATGTAAATGTAATAAAAAAAAAGATGTCATCCTTCAAAATTTCAATCCGCTGTCTTTTTGTTTTACATGATCATTTTGTTTTGTGATTAGTAATCTTCATGAGGTAAATACAATCAAAGTTATCTTCTTGTTGCATTTTGTAGTTTATTCTTGTGATCATCTTATTTCTTTTATTTCATTCGTAGATTCTTAGAACACCTGATCTAGTACACCTAATAGCATACTGTTGTACTTCCAGGTTTGGGTTGCAACAGACACTGGGAATCTGGAAGTAGCATACATTCCATTTCAGAAACCCTTAAGGATTTCGGAAACCCTAAACTGGAAAATGCCTAGGGTTTTAGAATCTATCGATCTTACTCCCAAAGCGGTAAGAGAGAAGTGTGATTCGAGGAGGATGTACCTTGGTGTAGTAATTTGCAACCCCCTTCTCCCCGAGCGTCACCAGCAGAAGCTTGAAATCTGACCGCCACAGAGTCAGAACGTCGGCGACTGCGAGAGAGAGAGATGGAGAGGGTAGTGGCGAGCGTCGTGATGCTGCCGCTGGGGTTCAGTTTCCACTCGACGGACGAAGAGCTCGTGGAGGATACTTCTTGGTGGTGAGCTAGGAGAAGATGTATGCTCACCAGATCGTACACAATGTCAATTTCGTGGAGAGGAGAGGACGAGGGAGGTGGCAATGAGGGAGGTGGAGGGAGATATTTCGCGGAGAAAAGAAGCGCGGAGAGATTTTTCGCGAGCCGCCGAGGGTTGGCAATGAGCGAGGTGGAGGGAGGGGATGTGTTTTTTTATTTTAGCGGGAAATACGACAACGCTTTTAAAAAATGCTTTTGTAACAGCGTTGTCTTTCATCCGAAACCACAACACTAAGCACATCGCATCATTATAAAACGTTGTCGTTATTAAAAAGTAAAACACATAGACAACGCTTTTCACTAAAAACGTTGTAAAACAAAAAAAGACAACATTTTTTTTAAAAAACGTTGTCGATTGGGCGTTGTTGATTGCAAAAATTCTTGTAGTGTACTCACCACCATGAGTGTTTGCTTTAAACATGTACTTAATGTTAAATTATGTTAAATATTTGATTTAATTTAATTTGTTTGATATTATCACTCTGAACCTGAATTACTCATTATTTAAAGAAATAGAAAATAAGCATACATCATATTATCAGATAATTTGATCTAATTAAACTCATGATGTTCTTACTAGAATTAGCAATTTACTTTATTCCAGTAACTTTTACTATTTAATTCATTAAATTTATAAAATAATTTTAATTTTCCAAATTAGATTATTATGATGCAACAATGTATATGAAAAAAGCTTAGATGTACAATCGATTAGAAAATGGATTTATCAGAGATGATTTTGTTTCTGAACTTGAACATTTTGTGAACTTTGCTAAGAGTCATCCAGAATTTATGAATGTTGCTGAATTATGGTGCCCGTATAATCGTAAGAAATGCAAAAATAGAGTTTACCGTGATAAAGATACTGTGAGAGTACATATATGTAGAAATATGTTTGTGCCAAATTACTACAATTGGTATTATCACAAAGAACCCTATGTGTATGAACCAATTGGACCTTCTGCTGGTTCATCATCTGACACAATTGTTGTTGCGCCTGATTCAACAATTAATATTGAAATGCTAACAATGATTCAGGATGCGATGAATGCAGTTAACTATTCTAATGTAGATGAAATACCAACACCTAAATATCAACTATTATATGAAATATTAAAGGCCAGTGAAAGAGCAGTGTGGGAAGACATTCCTTCGGGTCATTCCCAACTATCAGCTACTGCAAGATTATTAAATTTGAAAGCAGAATATCTTTTTTCAGAAAGATATTACGATGACATATATCAATTGATGTTAGAGTTGCTTCCTATTGATAACGTAATCACTGATAGCTTTTATAATATAAAGAAATTAGTCAAAGGTTTCGATTTACTAGTTAAGAAGATTGATTATTGTATAAATAACTACATGATCTTTTGGAATGAAGACAATGAACTGAGTGAATGCAAATTATGTAGTCACCCTTGTTATAAGCCTCTTACTCGCATACCAGGGAAGAAGAAGAAAAAGATTGCCTGGAAAGTGATGTATTACTTTCCATTATCTGCTAGACTTCAACGTTTATATGCATCCACTTCTATAGCTTGCCACATGATATGACATCATGAACATGCGCACGAAGGAGGTTTAATGTGTCATCCCTGTGATTCCCCTGCATGGAAACATCTTGATACTATGTTTCCTTGATTTCAAATGGAACCACGCAATGTGAGATTGTGATATTCTACAGATGGATTTTAACCATTTGGCTAGTCAGGACAGTAGTATTCTTCTTGGTCAGTTATATTAATACCGTATAATTTACTGTCATGGATGTGCATGAAAGATGAATTTATGATTCTTACTGTACTGATTCCTGGTCCAACCAATCCCAAAGAGAAGATAGATATTTTCCTCTAACCTCTGATTGCTAAGTTGAATGATTTATGGAATGTAGAATCATTGACATATGATGTTATAAGTAAAACTAATTTTACATTACATGTTGCATTATTATGGGCAATCAGCGATTTTCTAGCATACTCAATGTTGTCAGGTTGGAGCATAGCTGGTAAATTAGCATGCCCACACTGCATGATAGAGTCTGATGCATTTTCATTACCTTACAATGGGAAGGTATCTTGATTTGATAATCACTGTAAATTTTTACCTGTTGATCACCATTTTAGGCAAAATAAAAAAATCCTAAAGAATGTTGTAGTCAGAAAACCTCCTCTAGTGATTGCTTCAGGTGAAGATATCATTGAACAAATAGATAATTATGGATTTCTATTAGTTTCTCAACCTGGTTACGATGACATAAATAAATACATTGTTCAGATGTGCAAGTGTGGATGGAAGAAAAAGGATATATTTTAGGAGTTGCCTTATTGGAAGTATCTACTCATTTGGCATAATTTAGGTGTTATACATGTTAAAAGAATGTCTTCGATAATATCTTCAACACTGTGATGAACGTGCCTGGAAAAACTAAAGATATTGTATAATCACGTAAAGAATTAAAAGAGCTAGTTAACAGACCAAAATTGCATCAAGATGAAACATCCAATAGATTTCCAAAGGCTTGTTATATATTGGACAAAGATAGAAAGCAAGCTATATGTAGTTGGTTGAAAGAAATAAAATTTGCAGATGGGTATGCCTCTAATATGGTTAGATGCATCGATATGAACAGATTAAAGATGTTTGAAATGAAAAATCACGACTGTCATGTGTTCATGCAAAGACTTATTCCAGTATCTTTTCATAATTTACTTCCTCAAAATGTCTAGGAAGCATTCATAGAATTGAGTCCATTATTTAGAAATTTGACAACGAGGTGTATTATGGTGGATGATATGGTTTGCCTAAAAATAGACATTCCTCTCGTACTATGTAAGTTGGAGCGAATATTTCCTCCTAGTTTTTTTTAATTCAATGGAACATCTACTAGTATATTTACCATAATGAGGCACAAATAGCTGGTCCTATTCAGTACAGATGGATGTATTCATTTGAATAATTTTTGAGGAAATTAAAGAATAATGTTCGTAAAAAAGCAAGAGTTGAGGGGTCAATAAGTAATGCTTATCTGGTTGAAGAAGCATCTTTTTTCTGCTCTTATTATTTTGCTAATCATGTGACAACCTGACATGGCAAATGTTCTAGAAATTTTGATGATGCTCGGCCGATAGAACCATTGATGTTTTATATTTTCAAGTGTCCTGGTAAGGCAATTAGTGCATCTTCATCTAGATGGTTAATTGAACAGGAATATCATGTTGTAAGAACATACATACTTATAAATTGTCATGAGGTCAAACCATATATAATGTAAGTTTACTTCTCTAATAAAACTATCATGATGTTAAACTGTCATGATGAGGATTTGATTGTCTTATATTTGATATTCTTTGTCAGCTTATGCAAACAACAACTATATCTACAATATCCATCAATTGATGCAAGTGAGATAACTGCAAAGTTAGAGACCAAATTTGTATTATGGTTCCAAATATATGTAAGTTGAAGTAATCTTTAATAATATTTGAGTTATAAGTTATTATTCAATCTCTTAATTTATGTCAAAACTAATTTTATAGGTGAAAGATCGTAGAATTTCAAATGTCGAAGATGATAGGATATTGAATCTTGTATCAGGTTCTCTTCATAAAATAATGGTTTACTCTAGTTACTATGTTAATGGCCTCAAATTCCACGTCGCACACTGAGAATCAAGTAGGTTAGCCTACAATTTTGGCATATGTGACAAAGGATGTATGAAGAATAATAACATTGAGTTTGATTATTATGGTATCTTAACAAAATTATAGAGGTTGAATACCCAACATTACCTTTAAAAAGATGTGTGTTATTCAAATGTGCATGGTATGATCCAACCTTAAGAACAAGTACTAGAATACATCTAAACTACAATTTAGTTGAGGTTAATGCAAACAAAAGATTCAGTAAGTTTGAACCTTTCATTTTCAGGGTACAAGTGGGTCAAGTTTTCTATCTTGAATACCCTACGAGGAGACGAAGATCTAGTCAATGGTTGTCTGTTTGTCGAATGAAGGCTCAGTCAACCATAGAAATGCCGAACACCCTCACTGTTCAAAACCATGATGCATTTCAGAACGATTACGTGGAGAGATATTCAGTTGATTAACAACTCCAATCTACATCTCAATTACTTATAGATATTAACGTCACTTACGAGGATATATATGATAGCGATATATCCAGCAGTGACGAATTTGTTGAACTAACAGAGTCTAGTGATGAGGATTTAGAAACTGCTATTATTGATTAATGTGATCTTAATAATGATCAAATATTTGGTTTTTTGTTGATCATGTAAGTTATGCTTTTATTTTTTTTCCTATTTATATGATCATGTATCTAAACTTTATTATGATGTGTTGTAAATTTTTTTGTTGATACTATTATGGCAGAGCAGCAGCCAATGCAGCAGCAAGATCAGCAGTCAATAGCACTCTGTCGCTACAAGGTACTCAAAATTATTGGAGAATCGTAAGTATTTTTTATTATTAGTAATTCATATTCATATCTGACTTTAGTTATAATATATTTCTCATATTTTAATAATTTTTTATGCAGATTTACCCGTGATGGCCACCGAGTGCCCTCTTATATTACTAAAAAATTTAAAAAAATAGTATGCGCTGCTGGTCTTACATGCAGACATGTAGACGAGGAGACGAAGATGTTTTATTATAATGAATTTATCGTAAGTATATTTAATATATTTACTATTCTAAATTTTAATAAACTAATATTAATAATTTTTATTGTAGAAAAAATATACGTGGGAGGAAGGGCACGAGGCATAATTTAAAAATATTTGAAATATTTATTGTGTTAAATTGTACTCAGACCACATGTATTAGTTGAGAAAGAAGGCGACGCGACCACTGTATGTTGATACTGGGACTTGGGGTATATGAATGACCACCTAAGCTGAACAAAGGTGGAAGAAAAATGTTGTAAAGGCTCGAGCCAATAGAAATGAGCCAGATGGCCCAAGCACCGGAACAACCCGACATTCATCTGGATCTAAATCCATTGTTGAGCATACAATGGATTTGGTGAGTCTAATTCAATGTTATGCAAGTAAATTTTGTATTTATTTATTACTAAACTCATATAATTTAGGCCTAATAAATTTGTGTATATAGGAACGAGATCTAGCCCGCCAGCCTACTTGTATGGAGCTCTTTCTCAAGACCCATAAAAAGAAGGATGAGTCATTTGTCGATTCTCGATCACAGGTTATACACGTACAATCATTATCTTTATTCCATTTAATCATTTTTATCTTTATTAACTTTAGTAATTGTATTCAATTTGAATATTAATCCGATAATCTTTTTTCATACATGATTAAATTACAAATAGAGTGGTTCAGGTATCTCAACTATTGATAGAGGGGGGAGTCACAGACTTTATCCACCGATCATCTAAGTGAGATCTATTATGATGTTGTCGATGGACGGATAAAAAACTCCACCCTCTATGGCCTTGGCTCATAGGCCAAAATTGCATTCGATCGTTTAAGGATGCCTAGGGGTTGTGACACTTCCTCCTCTTCTTCTTCTGAGGTGCAGTCTTTACGACGAGAAAATCAAAAATTGAGTACTCAAATTCCCTCCATGGATCAGAAGATGGATCAGTGGATAGCCACTAAGGAGCAGAGGAGAGCAGAAGAGGATCGAGGAGATTGGAGGGGATCAGAAGAGAGCTGAGGATGATCGGAGGAGACCCGAGGATGATCATCATAGGGAGGCCAATCATAAAACTCTCACGGACCATATGATGGCAGTTATAGCTACTTTCACCCCCGCCAAAACAATATGATTTTGAGTCACAGGAAACTCAAGATCCAACAGACGATGACAATTAGACTTTTTCTGAGGTATGTTAAACTATAGCATGCGTTTTATTAAAATTATATAAAATTTATTTATTCTGTAATTATATTCTGGTATATTATATTTTTTGGTTTTAGGAGTTCTTATTTTGTTGTCATCCTTATCATATTCACCAGATTTATATCCAGATATTAAAATTTGGTATACATATATAATTATTTTAAATTTTAGATAAATTTTGTAGTCATCGTTGTCATAACACGTTGTTATACTTATTTTGTAGTCATCATGACTAAGATTATATTGATAGTCTAATTAGTTTTTTTATATTACTAGAATTTATAGTTTAGTTTGATATTGAAATGATTTGTGTTTGTAAAGTTTGGATGTAATGTTTGGATGAGTGTGTTTGTGTATGTTTTTATAGATTGTTTGTAATGTATGTATTATTTGTATGTATTGTCTAGAATGTGAATGTGAATGTGAATGTGAAATGTGAATGTGTGAAATGTGTATTGTTTGTATGTATTGTGAAATGTGAATGTAATTTGTATTTATATATTGTAAATAGTCCGGATCGAAATTTAAGCAATATTTTTTCTATTTTTTAAATATTCCCAACGGAATACCGACGGAATATGTATTTCGTTGGTGATGTATCGTAGTGACATACACGATAATTCCCGATATTTTCTATGGAAACAGGTATTCCGTTAATAATTACCGATGGAATATCTATTTTTGTCGGTAATTACTGACGGATATTTTTCAACGATAAATTTATTACCAATGGACTAGTATTTTCGTTGGAAATATTTCCCTGATAATTAATATTCTGATATTTTTTTACGTCACAGTTCTATTGGTAAGGGTACGTTTTGACGGAATTCCGTTGAAAAATTCCGTCAGTAAAGGTGAGGTTTTTTGTAGTGTTAGTTGAGAATGCAACAGAATTTTTGACACGAAAACATATCACAACATACACACAAGTTAACATATTGATTTTATTTGATATTCGTCTCCATGAGACGACTAATTCAAGACTTACTACTACCAATTCACCACTACTATCAAATACTTCCCACTCGGACCAAAATCAAAATGAAGAAACCTCTTACGACAATATTACAATAAGTTTACAGCTCTCACAAAGATGAAGAAACAACAAAAGAGAGAAATAAAAGAGATTACAAGTTTAACTTGATTTTCATTCTTTTGATTGCTTAAGGATCCTGTAAACAAGAGCTTGAGGCTGATGATAAGAAAAAGCGTAGCAATGGAACAGTAGTATTTTCTTGTGCCCTAAACCCCCTTTTAAACCACTATAAATTGGGTTTGTTCTCTACTTTTTATCGCAACCAATAGATTAACATAACACATCAATCGATTATTGACCTTTGATTATCCGTTGAATGTCACTGATTCTAGATCAACGGTCACCGATTCCAAATCAATGGCCGAGATTATCCCAATTTTGAATTTCAATCGATTTGTGGCCATTACTGATCAATTGCTAGTGTCCAATTGATTTGACAAATTTCTATCCAATCGATAAAACTTTGCCAATTGATTGGCAATACCAAATCAATTTGCCAATCAATTTGACAAACTTCTATTCACTCGAGAAACTCTACCAATCGATTGACAATGACTAGACTTACCAATCAATTAATACATTGATTGTGTAAATCCCAAATTTTAGATTTAATCGAATTGTGTCAATCAATTGGTGTGGTAAAATCTGAAATATTGGATTTAGGGTTTTATCTCACCAATCGATTGGTGAACCCTAAAATAGGATTTTTCATCCATAATCCCTAAGTACATAACCCCTTTCAACATATCAATCAATCACATTTACTTCATGCCAAATAAATCTTCTATTTCCTGGACTTTGGGTTTACAATTTCTTCATCTCCGAGTCTTCATCTACCCTTACATTCGATCTCGCGATCTGCTCGGATTTTTTCCTTTTGCTAAAAATTCGGTTATTGACCTTTTTGATCTTTGTTGCCTTGCCTTACATCCGATCTTTCAACTTGCATGGACTTCTTTCTTGTCAAGAATTCTGTTCTTGACCTTCTTGAACTATTTTTTATCATGCACACTCATAACTCAAGTGAGATCCAACGTATTGACATAAACTTAAATAATTATCAATCATTAAAATTACTCATACGGGGACGTGATTACACCAACATTATACTTGGGGTTGAGGATGCAATGAATTATTTTTTATTTTTTTGCCCCGGGCTACGATGCTAAAATTTCAGGTGAGAATCTCAAAAACTTTAGGATTGAAACTCAGCCGTAGCGAATTATAGAAAATTTCCTTTTTAATAAATAATAAGTCTGAAAAAATGGATCATCTAGATATACCACGACGATCACCTCCTAAATTAGTCCATCATTCTTAGAATTAACAAATTTAAAAAATTCGATATTCAATAAAAAAAATAATAAAATATGGGTAAATTTTTCTAAACTCCTTACTTACCAAGTCAACTTTGCATGCAATCTCTACACAAACATTTCTTTGCATGCAGTCCCTGATGTGATATTTGGTGAGTATTATTTGAAGAAAATTGAGTATAAAAGTTAGAAAACTGAGTATGGCAGTTTGCATCCACCACATCAATAATCCTGTACTCAATTTTTACTTTTTTTACTCAAGTTTTACCCTTTTATACTCAGTTTTCACTGATGTATATTCAATTTTTTCCCTTTTATACTCAAATCCATTAGAGAGTAAAAATTTAAAAAAACTTATGTGGGGAATGATTGCAAAGTTCAAAGGGCTATTGGGAATTTAATGACAATTTACCGTTAAAATATTCATTTATATATTAAACCGGCAACACGGCTTAATGTTTTGACCGTCAAATCACAGGTAAGGATTCGATTCCACAACCCTGACCATCTCCATCGTCTGCCGTCCATTCTCCCCCTCTTCGCCTAATCATTTCGAGACGTGCATTCCCCCCGTACCACCCCTCTCCTCCCACGTAAAGAAACCGCTTTTACAATTAAATCCCTGCTGTCCCTGCAAATTCAACCAACCAGGCCTTTTATGGCTTCCCAAGCACCGTCCTCAATTTCAGCGAAAAAACCAAACCAAACCAATCTCAACAACCAACTCCTTTTCGAACTTCCCCACCGTTCAGTGCCCTCCATTTACGATTTTAAATTAATATCGCTATTATCTGTATGATTCATTTATTTTGTAATGTCTTCGATCAGTAAAATTGTATATGCATATAAATGAACAATTACGAGGGAATACGTGTTGTTATAAAAATATCACTTGCACTCCTCTCTTTCTTCCCTTCCTTCTCTAACCATCCATGGGACGATCTCTCTCTCTCTCGTCGCTTCCATCTCCTCAAAGTTCCGACTGATCAGGAATTCCATGGAAAGCGAGAGATCTCAAATCGGAGTACTTTTCTTCTGGCAAACTGAGCTCCCTCTCGAGTCCTCCTTGGACTTTGCTTGCTCTATGTCCGATTCTTGAGCTAACAAATCAACGACGCACGACGGAGAGAGACGACTGCGATCATGGTATATGCAACGACGCGATGATCCACGATTGCTGCCTCCTCCACCAGCACCACTGCGTATCTGGTGGATTCACATCGCGCTGCGGCCGACCCTATTTCCATGCCCTCCGAGGACCATTGAAAGCGACACTCGACTTCTCCATGGCCGACGACGACGAGCCCTCCCCTGCCCCGCAGGACGAAAGCAGAGACGATGACGACGTCGCCCCGGAAACATCCGCCGATTGGCTCCGATTAGCCCTCGCGCCGCCTCTTAACCTTCCTCCCCCCGTCGCCGCAGCCTCTAGCGGTGGCTCCGAGGGTATGAGGATACCTTCTGTCTCCTCCTCTCCGGCTATTTTCTCGCCGTTTCCAGCAGTTTGGCCAGGAAATAGTGCCAGCGGCTTTCCCATCCCGCCGCCGGGTGACATGGCGGTCCCTCTGGTGCCGTGGGTGGGCCCTCAAAGGAGAGAATCGACGCCGCAATATTGGGGGCGATTTTGGAATGTTGGAAATTCGAGTCTCGACCTCGCCAGGGGTTCCGCTCTGATGCTACCGCCGGCAATGCCGGAGTTTGTTGCGAGGCAGCTCGTGCACCCGACAGCGAGCTCGGCTGTGGCGCCGCGCCTGCCGGTGAGGGTTGTTAGCCCGCCGAGAAGACCGCAATCCGGCGTTTGGTTCACCCTTCAGGCGATGAGAAACCAGTACGTACGTCAAACTCACAAATGCTTTGAAACATTTTCGGTTCCCTTCCATCTTGATTGAGTTTGCTACGCCACCGAAACTGGACAGTCAAAGTCGCTCCTCTTCCTTCGTTTTTCCTGCACTTTTGTTTGTTTGTTTGTTTGTTATGGAACGAGGAACACATTTGGCTAATTAGAAAAATTAACGAGTTCCCCTTTTTCACTTTTTTTTTATAATTTTTTTTTTGGAATTTCTGCAGTGGGAGGGAGCCTTTTTTGCCTCAGATACCAAAGAGCTACTTGAGGATCAAGTACTTCAACTTCTCCCAAATGTTTCTACTCTATTTCAGCTACTTTTTGTGCTGTTTTAGATTCTATATTTGGAGGAAAAATGATGAAAGAAAGAAAGAAAGAACAGTAAAGTTAATATGATGTTTGTTGTGGCTTCTCATTCTTGGTGGCGTAATTACTGCAGGGATGGAAGGATGACTGTTAGGTTGCTGATTAAGTACTTGGTGAACAAGCTGGTTTTGGAGGATGAATCTGAGGTATGTATGCTTCCACTTATCTGAATGTCATTAATCTATCGTAACTCAAAATGAATATTTCTTGCAACAGTCATCAATGTATATATATTAATTATATAAAAATTCCCTTCTAAGCAATGAGCTAGGAACCTTACTGTTAATTTGACCTCTTATATATGGTTGGTGCTAGGATGATGAGAGAAACTTTGGAGCTAAATATACAGAGTAGCTAACTAGCTTTAAATGATGTGGGATTTCTCACCAGTTAGCATGTTTTAGGTAGAAGGTGAGTTTCTCAGTGGCACATCATGCTCCTCTCTCGCTCTGAAAAGATCTCCCTTACGATTTATTTTGGCCCATGTTGGTGCCTAATCAGCGTAATAATGGTAGTATTTAAACCATTAGGCAAAGAGATGTTTTCTGTATCCATAGCTAGGTTTGACATGCCGTAAACATCAATTCAATAGGTCTAAAAGAGAACAATGTGCATGTCATGCGTCTATTGTGCCTCAAGGAACGGGGAAGTTAGATATGTGACTTTAAATATCACATTCCAGAAAGTGATAAATGTTTCTGTTTCAAAGTGATTGCTTGTGACAACCCCGATGTGCATGTTTCACCTATACCTTTGATTGAAGATGTGTGATCACAATATGAAACCTACTACGTACTAAATAGCAATTGAAGTCGTTTTATGGCTTAAGGCTCCCTTTATGAGATGTTATCTCTTTATATATTTTAAATACCCCAAGGCAATTAAGGTTATGGTGTTAACTCTTGTCATGACTTATGTATATATAGGGACTTAATGATGGATTAAAAAAAAACCCCACCCAAATAGTTTTAATTTTGGTGTATACGTTGTTTCAATTTTGGGGAACTCGTTATTCCCTAAATTAAATAGCTAAAATTGAGTGGAGCTCTTAATGGTTTCTTCATTGTGTTCGTTATTTTTCCTTTTAAATTCAACACATAAGGAGATCTTTATAATATAGTTAAAAGGACCTCAGCATGGATTGGAGGGAAAATTGCCCTTTTAAATATCAATTTTTACATTACTAGACCATGCAGATGCATTTATGTATATTCGTTTGGCTTAATTGATTTTTTTTGGTCACATGGATCTACCTATCACCTTAATTATATATCAGTTTTAGGTATCAATTAGTATTTTAATTATGTAAAGTATAATCTGCATGTGGCAAAGTCTTTCAATTGATAATTTATTTGTGTTAACCATTTCATCCGTGCATGCATGAAGATGCCCTCGCATATGAAGTCAACTCCATGAATTCCTTATTCTTTGTTCATAAGAATTCCATGTTCTCTCAACTACCTAGCATGTGTTATATATCTTCACGTTCAAATTTGTTCATAATTTTTTTTATATATAAAAAGAAACTCCATGTTAAGATAACCATTCGACATAGTGAATATTACATACACCCATACATTTTCTTCGGGTTACATTATGGTGATGCATGTAGGATTTGACTAGAGATAGTTAGTAGTTACATCAAATATATAATTGCTATTCTGTCTGATAACATGTGTCTAATATGTTAACATATATGCAAGGATAGTATTTTAATTACCCGTTCTGTTCACTAATTACTTGATTAGATAATGCACGCACTAAAACTAGTGTTTTCAAACTATATATATATAATCTTGCTAATGAGTTTTGTCATATATGCACTTTTGCTTACATGTATACAAAACATGTCATGCTTTAGTGGGTCGTCATGCTTTCGCTTGGATGCCCTCATTCTACATAACACACGACAAATTAATCAGGTCCTACAGTACTGTACGTTTAGCAATTTTGTTGAGAGGGGAGCCATCAAGGGGCTTAAGTGGTGCACTCTGTGAGAATATATGGGAGAGGGGGCCCATGCATGGTGCCATCAAAATCGAATATACATTGGGCATAGGCTTTGGAGTGAAGTGAAATGCATGCATGGAGTGGGGACACCCAAAAAGAATCAATTATACAAAGTGGGAAGGAGAAGGAGAAACATGAAAAACGAAGTTAGGAAGAGCTAGAAATTAAAGCATAATAAAGCCTTGGACCACTCTCCCCTCCCATCTCATCCACCAATCTTACAATGCCATGAAAGAAATATTCTCATGGAAATTTTCCATCGACAACTAAGTAAATCAGGAAGTCCTTAGGAGGGGACGTCATATCAATCCAACATTCTTAAGTCAAACTTCTATTAAGAAAAATTTATCCGTTAATTAATTCATTGACATTGAGACTAAATTACCTAAAGCCCTATTTCTTGTTTATTTATGGAGAAAATTTTATTTTGCCCAATAAAATTTGCCTTTTTTATTTCACTTTTTATAATCTAAATTATTATAATTAGACCTCGTATAATTTATGAAATAGAAATGAAATACCTTCTTCTTTTACACTAATAGAAAGGATACTATTTAACTATATTGACAATATATTTAATAAGTTCAGGTAAAAATTTAAAAGAGTAAAATTATGAGTTCACCTATACTTATTTGTTAAATTATTTGGCATACATTCTTAACCTTCTACTCTTCAATATTGTTTTTATTTTTAAACTGCTTTTTTTCTCATCACTGTTTCTTTTTAAATGAGTTTGGTGCAGATATATTTGAAAAGTCTTAGGCTATAATAAAAGGAATTACATGCCTATGAATTAAACGGAACTTTAATTTCATTTGATCCACTTAATTGATAAATTTGAATTGTCAAATGCAATCTCAACATTGTTGTTTGCAGGAACGAAGACAAAATGTTAAATTCAGATATATATATTATTTATATTTTATAAAATTATAGGGGGTAAAACATTGATATTTTAGAATATAGGAAGAGATAAATTTTAGGGGTAAAGTAAAATTCGCTTATTTGTGTGCATGGACGCTCGCGCTCGTGCATGAGTTAGATGTAGAACATGCACGCAGCTTAATTCCCAAACAAGTAGTCAAAGTGTGATTCATAAATCAAGTTAATTTTTAGAATTGCACATTTCACAGTTCCCACTTACTAATCGATCTCTTATTTCCACTATATATTTTGTTTCGTTTTGAATTATTCTGTATGGATGGACGATGTTACTAAATAATTTAAGCAGGTGGAGATTACATGCAGAGGCCAAACGCTTCTTCCCTCGTTGTCGTTGCTGCATGTTAGAGACCACCTTTGGCGCTCGAGGGAGTCACCGTCGGCGGCGACGCTGTTCCAAGACTCGCTCAACCCCGACCACATCATGATGTTGCACTACGGTAGAAGAAGACCGTCCTCATGCATGATTTAATTTAACTCTCAGCACCACAAATTTTGTAACACTCTTCGGAATGACTGACCAACTTTTGGCTTTGTTCATCTTGATTCATTGAGAGAAATAGCTCGGAAGTGTTGTTTTTATTTTTTATTTTCGAGCGAAACATGCATCAATCTGCATGAGCGTATGCTACTTCCATGCTGTGTTTGATCCTTGTATATAATTTTACTAACTCAAATCTGCCACTGCTAATCTTTATATGGTTAATTACTTATTTCTCTCTCTGTAAGTCTCTCTCTCTCTCTCTCACCTTCCCTCTTTTGGCTCTTATGGTTTTGGCGAGCTTCAGAATTAAGCAGAATCCTAGATGGCCAACTTCTGAGTTTACTAGGGACGACAACTTCTTTCCTGGGTACTGAAACTTCGTAGTTTGGTGTGCGAGATCTACCATCACCATGTTTTGTTAGAAGAAAAATCATGGAAGAAAAAATTGCACAAGAGAAGAATAAGATAACGTAGGATGAGCATCAATTTTATATTTATCTTCATATACATGAATCTAGATTATTTTTCATTTAATATGAACTCTCATTCTTATCAATAATTTTATCTTATTTATCACCTCATGACATTATATCTCTATCCATTAATTCCATCTCTATCCACTAATTTCATAATATTATATCTCTATCCACAATTAAGTTTAATTTCTAACGCTCCTCTTAACTTGATTTTGTGATTCCAACCAAATATCGCATCTTGATGAAGTCTTCAAATTTGAGTGGTTTGGTAAAGATATCAACAACTTGATCTTGAGACTTTGTGTATTTCATTTGTACCTCTTTTCTTATAATGCACTCTCTGATATAGTGATAGCATGTATAGATGTGCTTGCTTCTATCATGGAAGGCTTAATTTTTTTGTTAGTATTATTGTAGACTTATTATCAACTCGAATCTTGATTGCCTTTTCTTATGGTCAATTTAGCTCATTCAATAATTTTCTGAGCCAAATAGCTTGACAAACACATGAAATCACAGTCACGTACTCCATTGGTTCACAGGTAAAAAGTGTGACAATAGGTTGTTTCTAAAAGTTGCATTTCCTATAAAGAATATAAATCTTGTAATACTCTTTCTATCATCCATATCTCCACCTTAATCACTGTCGCTATATCCTTCAAGTTTGAAATTGTTAGATGATGAATAAAATAATCCAAAATTTGTTGTACCTCTGATATACCTTAAAAATCTCTTAGTGATCTTAAAATGAGTGGTAGTTGGAGCCTCCATGTAGCGGCTAACAAATCCAATACCATAAAAATATCAGGCCTTGTGCATGTCAAGTATCGTAAGCTTTCAACCAAGCTCTTGAAAAATGTTGAATTAACTTTTCTCCTTCATCATGCATTGATAGCTTGACTTCACATTCTATTAGGATATTTGTGAGCTTACTGTTATCTATCTTAAATTTATTTAATATCTCTCATACATAACCTTTTTGTGAGATGAAGATTTCATCTTCCCATTGGTTAAGTTGGATGCCCAGATAATATTTCATGAGCCCAATATCAGTGATCATCTCAAACTCCTTGATCATCTCCAAACATACTTGGATTGCTTACCAATCAAGTCATCGACATATAAACAGATAATCAAAATATCTTTATCTTTATTCTGAATGTATAATGTAAGTTCATAAGGACATTTGATGAAGTCTTTCTCTTGTAAGTACCTATTTATCCGACTATTCCATACCTTTGGTGCTTGCTTTAGCATGTAGAGAGTCTTCTTCAATTTTAGAACTCTGTCTTCTTTTCCTTTAATTTCATAACATAATAGTTGCCGAATATAGACTTCTTCGAGAATTTCATTTAAGAAAATAGATTTTACATCTATTTGATGTATTCTCCACTTATTTTGCGCTGCTAAAGAAATGATTAGATTGACAATTTCTAATCGAGCAACGGGAGCAAATATCTCATCATAGTCGATACCAGATATTTGACTATAGCCTTTTGTCACCAATCTTGCGTTGTATCTTTCAACTTCTCCTTTGGTTTTTTTTTTAAATTTTGTACACCAACTTTATACCAATCGCCTTATATTTTTAGGAAGTGAAGTAATTAACTCCCATGTACCATTCTTCTCGATCATCTTGATTTCTTCATTCATCGCATCTTTTACTTTTTGCTCTTTATACCTTCTTGGAAATCCATAGATTCGTAATTTGCAAAGAGACAAAATAAAGTAATATTTTCTTGATTTTCAATTACTTCAAAAAGGTCATGTAAACTCCTAAAGTGTTATACTCTTTTACTTGAATTTCACTTGAGGTTGATGTGGATGAATTTCTTTGAAACTTGAAGTTGGTGTTACTAGTGTAGTAGACTCCTCTCTTGTTTGCTCCACCCTTGGTTGCTCCGCATCTTCTTCTTCAAAGTATGGGAAAAAGTTATAATTCTCATTTTGAGATTCCCAATTCTATTCTTCTTCTTCATCAAATACAACATCCCGAATGATGATTATCTTTTTAGTATCTGGATTGTATAGCTTATACCTTTTTGAGTTAGTATTATATCCAATAAAAATAAACTTTTTAATTTTATCATCCAATTTACTTCTTGCCTCGTCAGCTACATGAACATGAGCTATACTCCCAATAAATTTTAAATGGGCACTACAAAACACTCGTATAGGAGTGGTTGTTTAGGAGTTGTTTTAAGACCGCTCTTAAAAATCAATCAATTAAACTGGTTTGAACAAAACCATTTCTATTGCCTAACCTTTTAGGAATAATTTTGAAACTGCTTTTGTTGAATAACTTTTACATCGATTCGAAAAACCGTTACTGTAAACCACTCTTAATGATACAATTATTTAGAACCAATCTTAAAATTGTTGTTATTGGGCACTTTTAGTAGCAGTTCTAGGTCAAAGGCTAGTGCTAACATTCCTATTACTCTAACTTCTTGGAGCAGTTTTCAAACTGCTCATATTGAATTCTTTGAACAAAGTTTGTGTAAAGTGCTACTATAAATCGCTTCTATTACTATAATAGTGTATAATTGGCTATTAATGAGTACTTTTAGTAGTGGTTCTGGGCTACTACTAACATCCCTATTACTCAAAATTCTTGGAGCAATTTTCAAACCGCTCATATTGGATTCTTTGAACAAAGTTTGTGTAAAGTGCTGCTATAAACCACTTCTATTGCTATAATGGCGTACAATTGATTTTTAAACTGTATCTATTGTACAATTTTAGCATCGATTTGCATAAAGCGCAACTGTAAACCACTGTTATTGTTACAAATATTAGAAACAATCTTGAAACTATTAATATTGAATACTTTTGATAGTGATTTTGTGTCAAACGTTGTTATTAACCATTTTTATTAATATAATTTCTAGGAGCAGTTTACAAACCACTCATATTGAATGCTTTTAACAACATGTTGTGTAAACTGGTACTATAAACCACTTCTATATATTGCTTTATTATTTTAGGATTAATTTTAAAATTGTAGATATTGCGTAGGTTTAGCGTTAATTTGTATAAACCGCTCTTATAAAACACTGCTATTAATATAACTATTAGAAAGAATCTTGAAACTGCTTATATCTAATTATTTTAATGGTGGTTCTATGTAAAACTCTAATATAAAATGTTTTTATTGCTCTAACATATAGGAGAAGTTTACAATCGACTTCTATTGAATATTTTTTGATGGGGTTAATGTTGGTGACGAGATGGCTAGAGAGGGGGGGGGGTGAATATAGCCAATCGCTTTCGCTTTGAAGAGTTAGCAAGTTTCTGCACTTAAACTATCAGCAGCACAGCGGAAGAAGCAAAAGAAAAGCAAAGCAATGCAGTAAACAAAAACAGAGATGAAGGCTAACAATCGACAGCTACCAAGATCGCTAACAAGAGGATTTACAAGGTTCGGGGATAACTTGCCCCTACTCCTTGGCGTGCCCTTAAGGTGGGCGATCCCTTGATCGTCGGAAGATCAAGCCCCGGTGATCACCGGATATAAAGCAACCTCCTTCTCGGTGGAGAAACCTCTCCACAGTGTTTCAATCACAGATAAGTGTTTAAGCTTAATGAAACAACAAGAAAGATCTTACTCAAACCCTCGGCAAGGACAAGAACACAGCAAGCTTCCTTGAGCTCCACCCAGTGGCGATCTCACGCAAGAACCCTCTTTGTGTCTTCCCACTGTTGGACTCCAAGCTCCTTGTTCCCTCCTTCAAGGCTCAAGTAAAGGATGATTGCTTCTCGATCGCTTGCTTAGAATGATGGAAAACTCAAGAACAGCAAGCTTGATGTGGAGAACTCAAAACACAGGAACTCAAGAGCACAAAAACTGAAGCATTTGTCGAATTCTACTTCTCTCGTTCCTTTTGTTTCTCCGCCAAGCAACAAGTGACCTCATCTCCAGCAGCCTACAGCTGCCTCACTGCCAACGCGCCAGCTACACTGAACCCTTACTGAACTTACTGAGCTCCCTCAGCCAAGCTTCAGTCAGCGGCTTCAGTCCTGCAGCTCCAGCCGTTGCAACCTGTGTGGAGAAAGGGACAAACCTGCTCCAAGGAAAGCCCTCTTTGACTTCTCCTTGAGTGTTTGAATCCTCCCCTGTCACCTGCAACTTAATCAGACTGTTAGAGCAGCAAATCACGCAGTAAATCAAATATCAGAGGTAAGTGGCAGCAAATATCAGATGTTCAGACGCGATCAGAGCGTCTGACAGTGCAATTTGAATTAAAGTGATCGGTCACCGGACCGATCAGAGAGAATCCTGATCGGTCACCAGACCGATCAGGCTAGGTCCAGACCGATCAGGCTCCGTCCTGATCAGTCCCCAACGCTCAATTAGAAATCGCGATTTCTTAGTGACTTCTCCTGGATCGATCACCGGACCGATCCCAGGTTGTGGATCGATCACCCGAACGATCCACCCCTTTCTTGGGCGATTTCTGAGCTTCGCAGTCCAGACCTCCTGATCGGTCATCAGACCGATCAGGCAGCCTCCTGATCGATCACCAGACCGATCAGATCATGATCAGACCGATCAGGCTAGAGCCTGATCGATCATAGTGAGGAACCTGCGACGCTGGATCGTTCACCAGAACGATCTGCACAGTGATCCTGATCGGTCACCAGACCGATCAGGAGCAGTTCAGCAAGGGAACTCAACCTCACTGCTCGCTCCCTGATCGGTCACCAGACCGATCAGGAGCCAATCAATGGGTGAAACGCATACTCCCTGATCGGTCACCAGATCGATCAGGAGCAACACAGTAGGTTCCCAACCTCACTGTGTGCTCCCTGATCGGTCACCCGACCGATCAGTCATCGCTGGATCAGTCACCAGACCGATCCACGAAGGAGCAGCGTGCCAGAATCCCTGATCGATCACCAGACCGATCCAGGGACTCAAACTCAGCCATCCAAGCTAAGTTTCCATCCACCTTAGCCCTCTAAGCTAAGGATTTTCCATCTAACTCTCCAAGTTGGGAATTTGCACCTAACCCTCCAAGTTAGGACTTTTCACCTAGCCCTCCAAGCTAGGACTTTTCACCTAGCCCTCCAAGTTAGGACTTTTCACCCAACCCTTCCGAGTTAGAACTTCATCCAACCTAGCCCTCCAAGCTAGGCACCTGACCCTCCAAGCCAGGACTTTTTCACCTAATTCTCCAGGATGGGAATTTGCACATAACCCTCCAAGTTAGGACTTTTCACCTAGCTCTCCAAGCTAGGACTTTTCACCCAACCTTTCCGAATTAGGACTTTTCCAACACCTAGCCCTCCAAGCTAGGACTTTTCAAGCACCTAGCCTCCCAGACTAGGATTTTCAACACCTAACCCTCCAGGTAAGGATTTTCCAACACCTAGCCCTCCAGACTAGGATTTTCCATACCATGCCTGATCCCCGATCAGAACTTAATCATAATCAATAATCATACACCTAAACTTAAATCGGTGTCAACACCAAAACAACAATCAGGGCCAGACTGTATCAACAATCTCCCCCTTTTTGTTGTTTGACAACCCGATCTAAATTTAGGGATCTCAATCAATATTTTTCAACTTTAAAATCATAGGGGAATCCAGATCCTCCCCCTACAACATGATCATCCTAAACTTAACATGATCCACACTCTCCCCCTTTGTCGAACATCGAAAAGGGGCAAGAGGGACTGTTAAGATTAAAACAAACTCCCCCTCAACCCTAGGGGTATCCCAAATCAACAAAGATGTGATAGGTTGTTGGATAACCATACTAACACATGTGAAAAAGATAGAGCAAGATATAGCAATCACATGCATCATATGAACACGGATTATCAACTCGCAAAGCATGCCATAACATGTATATGTATCAGGTAAACAGCATGGCATCAACAATAGGCAATATAGCAAGCATGCAGATCATAATCATATAAACAGCATGGCATCAACAATAGGCATACGATCATGAGATAAACACATAAGCATGGCAATATAGCACAATTGCAACTAGTAGTCATCAAAGCATCAACAATAGATAAGCATGTCAGGCAAAATCAGACAAGAGAAAAAAAACATACAACATGCATCTGTTGGTGCAGAATGCACCCAAGTCAAACCTGTGTTTTGATAATGACAACATAGGTCAAAAGTTAAGTCTTACTTGTTTTCTAACAAGTTACTCTAGTGTGCAGGAAAAGCCCTAGCTAAGGACTGCTAGGCACTGGCGAAGGAATGCCAGGGTAAAAAGACCTAGCGAAGGACTGCTAGGCACTGGCGAAGGAATGCCAGGGACAAAAGCCCTAGCGAAGGACTGCTAGGCACCAGGCGAAGGACAGCCTGGGACTGAAGCCCTAGCGAAGGAATGCTAGGCACCGAGCGAAGGGCAGCTCGGCATCCAAGACCTGACAAAGGGCCGTCAGGCAAAAGTCCAACCAGAGGAACGGTTGGCATCAGGTAAACTCTCCCGAGAGGAGTAGGTGAGGACGCGTTCCCCGTCGAGGGAACAGTAGGCGTCGGTTCGACCTAGGGCTCCATTTTGGAGACCAAAGTCAGAACCAAGACAGCTAAGGCTGTATAAACAAATATTTTATTGCTTTATTGTGTTTTGGACTAACCCTGGATACAGGACCAAAGGAAGGAGTGTCTGCAGCTCCGATAGCCTCAAAGGAATGAGGTAGTGGCTGAGTAGGGCGCCCGGAGTGTCCCGGGCGCCCCCAAGGTGCATACAAAACACGTAAAGAGAAAAAGGGTTCGAATAGATGCTGGGCCGGGCGCCCCCGTGCTCCCGGGCGCCCCCGCTACTCCCGGGCGCCCCATGCGCATGCCTCGAACCAGAAGCCATCGAAGCCAAGCAGATAACGCTTGACCCGGTCAATCCGGGCGCCCCGAGCGCTCCGGACGCCCCGGTCAAAGCGGATCCAGAGGATAGACGCTGACCGAAACCTTTGCGGATCAAAGGCCACGTGGGGGGCGCCCCCGACGTCCCGGGCGCCCCCAGGCCCTATATAAAGGACCCTCGACCAAGGCTTCAAGAATCAACTTCGTGAAACGCCTCAAAGCTCCTCTGCTCTCGCGCCTAGCTCCGGAAACTCTCCAAATCGAGCCGACGACGTCCTGCTGCCCCGAAATAATCGATCTACTCCGGACGTCAGTAAAAGAGCTATTTTAAAGTTTACTGTACGTAATTATAATTCTGTAATCTTTTGTAAACGACTTTGCGCCTGATATAGAATTGCCCAAAGTAAACGGTCAACGACCGTGGGCCTTGGAGTAGGAGTCGACACAGGCTCCGAACCAAGTAAAAACGACTGCGTCTCTGTGTAATTTTTTATTTTCCGCTGTGCACTTGCTCTTAATTTTCCGAAAGAAAGAATACCGATATTCACCCCCCCTCTATCGGTCCTATCGATCCAACAAGTGGTATCAGAGCGGGGAAGTTCAAACCTGGTGCAACCACCAGTTTGAAATTTTTTTCGGATTTTTATCTTTTTTTCTTATGAATTTTTCATTAAATATTTCATTCGATTTTTTTTGTTAAGCGAGGTTGGTGCAACACCCCTCGTTATTTAATTTATCCAGCACTACTAATCCAAGACCTAGTCTTGGAAAATTCATTTTTTTGTCAGTTTTCTGTTTCAGATGGCCATGCAAGAGGGATTTAGCACCGCCAGACCTCCACTCTTCAGTGGAGAAGACTTTTCCTACTAGAAAAGCTGCATGGAGGTCCACCTGAAAACTCAGGTGGACATGTGGATCATCATCCAGTCCGGTCTGGAGATCCCCAAAAACGCCGAAGGACTTCCTCAAAGCTACACAGAGTGGGACACCGCTCTGAAACGAAAAATCGAAGCCGACGCTTAAGCGACTCAGACTCTTCAATGCGGATTGACGAAAGAAGAGCTGAACCGGGTGGGCCCCTTCAACAGTGCGAAGGAGCTTTGGGCAAAACTGATTGAGCTGCACGAAGGGACATCAGATACTCGGATCAGTAAAAGGGATCTGCTTCTAATCAAACTCTACACTATCAAGATGGCAGACAACGAGACAGCAGCCCAGCTCCACGCACGAATCCAAGAATTGATGAACGGTCTCCACACAATAGGTCACAAGGTTGAAAACCGTGACTTAATAAGGTATGCCTTAAACGCTTTCCCTAGAAACACATTGTGGGCATCTATGGTAGATGCATACAAGGTCTCTAGGGATCTTTCAAAAATAAAATTAGATGAATTATTTTCCGAACTAGAACTGCACGAACAAACTAACACCAATATGGTCGAGAAAGGTATTACTTTCGTTGCAGGTAAAACTGGAAGGACAACAAAGAAGAAGCCTGAACCCGAACCTGAGTCTAACTCAGACTCAGACTCAGAAGAAGAAGATGGAGATCAAACTAAGCTGGTCCGGCTCGCTCGAAGCTACTACAAGGAGCTGAAGAACCGAACCAACAAACGGAAAACCGGCCGAAGAAAGGACGAACCAGCTGAACCCGCAAACAAGCCCAATGTGACCTGCTATGAGTGCAAGAAAAAGGGCCACTACAAGTCAGAGTGCCCTAACCTAAAGGAGACAAAAAGGACGAGAAGAAAGAAGCACTGCAAGCAACCTGGGACGAATCTTCCTCAGAAGAAGAAGAAGAAGAAGAGGCACCCCAGTCCAACCTCCTAGCTCTGACTGCCTCAGAAGAAGTCGGAACCGAATCAGAAACAGAACAGGAGGACGACGAGCTGACCTTCACAGAAGACGGAGAAATTAAGGTAACTGGTTTTAATAGATCTCAATTAAGTGAATTAATTTCATTTCTTTCTCGAGATTTGGCAAAAGCCAAACTCCGAGTCGAGTCCCTCCGACTGGAAGTAAAACTCCTGAAAGAGGGAGCTGACTCTAAACCCTTAACCGAGAAGGTTCAGGAAGGAACTCCTACTCAAGTTGAAAAACTTGAAAAGGAGAACTCCTCCCTGAAAACTCAGGTTAAGGATCTTAGATCAGCTTTAGAACGATTTACATCTGGTTCCAAGGGTCTTGACATGATCCTTGGAAAACAGAAATCAGTTCTAAATCGATCCGGACTGGGCTATAGAACCAAATCCCGGCAAAGATCTTACTTTGCTGTACTGAATCAGTCCAGAGGTAAAATTCAGGCATGGGTACCTAAACTATACCTGAACAAACCGACTGGATCAAATCAGTATTGGATCCCCAAGGATAAGATTCACATCTTGCCTAACCATCACCGTGGCTTTAGTCCAGGGGGAGCCAAACTGAAAACTATATTCATTATTAGATAAAATAGTTATTCTTGATTGCAATATGATTGTTTGCTTGTTTATTTAATTTCTGCAATTTACCATGCTTAGACTTAGGCTAGTTTAAGGACTAAACAAACTTAACTGAAACTTGACAACATAGTATTGGGTGGAGGTGAGATGATAGTACGTTAGGGAAGCCAATTTGGCGGAACTAGCCGAAGCTACCGATCCAAGACCCAAACTAGTTAGACCAGAAATTTTTCAAAGAATTTTTGAAAATGAGATTTCATTAAAAGGCTTTGTCAAGGAAAGGGTGGATGATCCCATAAGGCTACGGCCAAAGAAGGCCTAGTGCCTCGCCAAGACCTGGAAGCCAATTTTTGAAATTCAAATTCAAATTTTCTTTGTCAAATTCGAATCTAACACAAAACTTCAGTTATTTGTAGATTTAAACATCTCTTCAAAAATTTCAAAATTAATTAAGTTTTCAAAATTTAATTGTTTTCAAAATTAATCAAAATTTTCAAAACAGTCTTAACTATCAAAACCTGTCTCACGAAACCTATAAGGCTAACGTGATTGAAAACCCTAGATTTTGGGTGAGACAGACTAGGCAGTGAAACTCAATTTAAGCTATTCCTGACTCTAATTGGATCCAAATCAAGAAAACTCTTTATGTGTAGGAACATAAAGATTTGGACCAATGGATGTTGGATAGCGGTTGCTCCAGACACATGACTGGAGATAAATTGAAGTTCACCAAGCTCAAGTTCAAAAACCTAGGCTCAGTGGCATTTGGCAATAATGCTACACTCAAGGTAATTGGGTCAGGTAATATTGAACTTAAATCCGATTTCATTATTAAGAAAGTTCTATTGGTTGAAAACTTTAATTTTAACTTGCTTAGCATAAGTCAGTTATGTGATTCTGGTTATATAGTCACTTTTAACAATTCCAACTGCCTAATTAGAAATGTACAAAACTCAGAAATCATGCTTAAGGGCACTAGGAAAAATAATGTATACACTATAAACCTTCCCCTTGTACCCAAATGTATGTTAACTCAATTAGAACAATCAAACCTCTGGCATAGGAGATTAGGTCATACCAATCTAAGAACTATCTCAAAAATTACCCAACTTGGCTTAATCAAAGGTATTCCCAAAATTAAAAATAATGAAAACCTAAAATGTGAATCTTGTAATCAAGGTAAACAAACCAAATCCAATCACAAACTAACCCAATCTGATTTAACTCAAACTACACTTGAGCTCCTACACCTTGACATGTTTGACTAACATGGAGCCAAGTCACTAAGCGGGAACCGATACTGCTTAGTAATAGTTGATGATTACTCTAGGTTTACCTGGGTTAGGTTTCTAAAACCAAAGATGAAACCCTAAACCTATTTAATGAATTCTGTAAACTAATTGAAAATCAAAACGACACTAAAATTAAAAGACTTAGGAGTGATCACGGGGGAGAGTTTGAAAATCAACGATTCGAGGAATTCTGTAAGGTAAATGGGTACCTACATGAATTTTCATGTCCTAGAACCCCCCAACAAAATGGGATAGTCGAGCGAAGGAATAGAACATTACAAGAAGCCGCTAGGGCTATGCTCAACGAATTTAATCTAGCAAACCAATTTTGGGCAGAAGCAATTGGTACAGCTTGTTATGTCCAAAATAGGGTTTTGATTAACAAGCGACACAACAAAACCCCCTATGAACTGTACTACCATAGACTCCCAAACCTACACTACCTAAGGGTCTTTGGATGCAAAGTCCATATCCTAAACACCAAAGACTATTTAGGAAAATTTCAGTCCAAGTCAAACCTAGGTACCTTCCTAGGATACTCAACCACAAGTAGAGCCTATAGAGTTTACAACAAACAAACTAAGAAAATTGAAGAAACAACAAACTTAATTTTTGATGAAGAAATCAACTCAACATCTAATAATCCAGATTTAACCTCATCAAACTCTGACCAAGAAAATAATGAACAAACTATTGAACCCTTAGTTGAACCCTCAAACGAATTAACCATTGAACCAATTAATGAGTCAACTGAACCAAGTATCGAACCAACAAATGAACCAGCCCAAAGAGTCGAATCAAATAGTGAACCAAACCGACCAGCCGGACCTGAGGCTGAACCAAGCTCTAGAAGAACCAAGAAACCCAGACTCAGTCACCCAACCGATCAAATTGTGGGTGATCCAACTCTAGGAGTCAGGACTAGATCCTCCTATAGAAACCTTAGTCAAATAGCTATGATATCGAAAATAGAACCTAAAACTATAGATGAAGCCCTACCTGACCCTGACTGGATCATAGCTATGCAAGAAGAATTAGCCCAATTTGAGAGGAACCAAGTCTGGGAACTAGTGCCTAAACCTGAAGGCAAATCCATCATAGATACTAAGTGGGTCTTTAGGAATAAGTTGAATGATCAAGGAGAAATAATCAGAAATAAAGCCCGCTTAGTAGCAAAGGGTTTCAGCCAAGTAGAAGGATTAGACTACGATGAAACATATGCCCCAGTAGCTAGACTTGAGTCCATTAGAATGTTGTTAGCCTTTGCATCCCATAAAGGATTTAAATTATATCAAATGGATGTAAAGTCAGCCTTTTTAAATGGATTTATTAAAGAAGAAGTCTATGTAGGACAACCCCCAGGGTTTGAGGACTTAGACAAACCTAACCACGTTTACAAACTAACCAAAGCGTTATATGGGCTAAAACAAGCACCTAGGGCCTGGTATGAACGGTTATCAACCTATTTAACTTCTAAAGAATTTAATCAAGGCCAAATTGACTCAACTTTATTTATTAAAACCCTAGCAAAAGATATATTTATTGCCCAAATTTACGTAGATGACATAATCTTTGGATCCACCAACACCAACTTCCTAAAAGAATTTGTCAAGATAATGGAAGATGAATTCGAAATGAGCTTAGTTGGTGAGCTTACCTTTTTCTTAGGACTACAAATCAAACAAACTAGGGATGGTAACTACGTTCATCAATTCAAATATGCTAAAGAGTTAATAAAGAAATTTAAAATGGATAACTCTAAAAGCATAAGTACCCCTATGGCCACTAATGTAAAAATAGATAGTGACCCTGATGGTAAACCAGTAGACCTTAAACTCTATAGGAGTATGATAGGTAGCTTACTATACCTTACAGCCAGTAGACCCGATATTCTTTTTGCTGTAGGGATGTGTGCTAGATACCAAACCTGTGCTAAGGAAACGCACTTAGCAACCCTAAAAAGAATACTAAGATACGTAAAGGGTACCCTAAATGTAGGGATTTGGTATCCTAGGACCTCGTCTTTTAATTTGACAGGATACTCAGATTCTGACTATGCTGGCTGTAAATTAGATAGAAAGAGCACAAGTGGAAGCTGCCAACTGTTAGGTCAGAGTCTAGTTAGTTGGTGCAGCAGAAAACAACACTGTGTAGCTCTATCCACAACTGAAGCTGAGTATGTGGCCTTAGGAGAGTGTGTTGCTCAACTTTTATGGATGATGCACACACTTAAGGACTTTCAACTCAACTACACCCAAACCCAAGTATTTATTGACAATATAAGTTCAATTAATTTAACTAAGAACCCAATCCAACACTCCAGAACCAAACATATAGAAGTCAAACATCATTTTGTAAGAGACCATGTAACCAGGGGTGAAATAGTACTTAAGTATATTGACTCTAAATCCAACCTAGCTGATATATTCACAAAACCCTTACCTGAATCTGAGTTCAGCTCACTAAGAAGGCAGTTAGGATTGTGCTCTGTAGAATAGATTACTTTTTTTTACTCTACTTGATCTAATTTTTTTTTTGAAAAACTGTTTTACTTAATTTCAAAATCAGTTTTCATTTTTTCGACTTAGTCTTATTTTTATTTCAAAACTACCCCCTTTCAAAACTAGGGTTTTTCGAAAATGGNACTATTCCACGTCTCATATGGAGTAGTAGAGACTACCTTGGTCGGGACTCTATTTAGCAAGTAAACATCTGTCCTAAGTGCATAGCCCCAAAAGGATTTTGGTAGAGTTGCATGATTCATCATAGATCTAACCATGTCCATCAAGGTTCTGTTACGCCTCTCAGATACACCATTATGCTATGGTGTATACGGTGGAGTCCATTGGGACAATATCCCATTGTCCCTGAGATAATCTTGAAACTCTTGACTTAAGTATTCACCACCCCGATCGGATTGAAGTATCTTAATACTTTTGCCAAGCTATTTTTCTACTTCACTTCTGAACTCTTTGAATTTCTCAAAAGCTTCAGATTTGTGTTTCATTAAGAACACATACCCGAATCGTGAGTGATCATCGATAAAGGTAATGAAGTAGCTATAGCCTCCTTGTGCAAGAGTTGACATTGGTCCACATACATCAGTATGTATTAGACCAAGCAATTCTCCCATTGGTTTACCCTTTCTGGATAAGGGTAATTTGACCATCTTGACTTTTAAGCATGATTCACATGTATCAAATGAACCGGGTTCAAATGATTCCAGAATTACACATCGGTGTAATTTGGTCATGCGTTTCTTACTTATATGGCCAAGACGACAATGCCACGTATAGGAGTCTATTTGATTATCTATTCAAGCACGATTGTTGCTAACTTCGATATTGAAAACGTCACCGGATAAATCTAACATGTAGATACCATTGCACAATGTTCCGGTCCCATAAAGAACACCATTTAAGGTTATGTAACAACAATTGTTACTAAAAGTTAAATGATAACCCTTTTCATTCAAGCATGAAATAGATACAATGTTCTTTATTAACGAAGGAACAAAATAACAATTATCCAGTTCTAAGACACGTCCAGTAGGGAGCTTTAGCAAATATGTTCCGATGGCAACAGCAGCAATCATTGCTCCATTTCCAACTCGCAAATTCGCTTCTCCCTTGACTAGTCTTCTTCTATTCCTTAGCCCGTGTATGTCATTACATATATGTGAGCTACACCCAGTATTAATTACCCAGGTGGTTGAGGAAATAGAGTGTCATTCAATAACGAAGATACCTAAAGAGGATGGGGCATCGGATGCCTTCTTCTTCAAGGACTCAAGATAAACCTTGCAGTTTCATCGCCAGTGACCCTCCTTGTCGTAGTGATGGCAAGTGCCTTTTGCTGTCCTTTCAGTCTTTTTGGCCTTTTTTTTCTTTCCCTTATTCTGTTCTTTGGCCTTCCTCTTAGAACCTTTCTTTGAGGAATCAACTAACAGTACCGTCTTCTGATCCTGCTTCACAGAAGGCTCTATAGTCTTCAGTAGGTTGTGCAACTCAGGAATGGTAGTCTCCAGCTTGTTCATCCGATAGTTCATCACAAATTGTGAGTAACTTTTGGGCAAACAATGCAGAATTAAGTCAATACTTAGTTCGTGATCCATTGCAAAACCGAGTGTGCCTAGTCGCTCAATGTACCCCAACATCTTCAACACAAACTGTGAAACAGAAGTGCCTTCCTGCATCTTAGAGGTGAAGAGGAATCTGGAGACCCCGAACCTTTCAGATCTCGCATGCTCGTCAAACAGCTCATGAAGATGGAAGATGATGGTATAAGCATCCATATTCTCATGCTGCTTCTACAGCTCAGGTACCATAGTGTCTAGCATGATGCAACTCGCAAGTTCAGAATCGGTTACATGTTTCTGATAGGCCACTAACTGGTCTGGAGTTGCATCTTCTGGAGGACAGTTAGGAAGTTGATCTTTAAGAACATAAGCAAGCTTTTCTGCCTTTAGGACTATCCTCAGGTTTCGAAGCCAATCCATGAAGTTTGGCCCAGTCAGCTTATTGGTGTCCAAAATGGAATGCAAATTCAGAGAAGACATGATCAAGTGATTATCCTAGAAATACACATTGAGCTTATGTGAGAAGAATGATAAAGAATGCATCAATATACATTAGTTAAATCCTATTTATTTTTCGAATTAATAACCCTTTTTATCAATTCGGGAGATCGTAGGATCATCTCCAAATAGGTTGATATCCAACCATAGATAAGAACAACCATGGCTGTGGCCATCAAGTTATTCTTAGCTATGAAGGTAGGTAATTATACCGATTACGTATCACATTTATGTAACTATCACATTATGCTATCAACTAATTGAATGTTTGCATAAATCATTGGGTTGTTAACTCATTAACAAGTATGTAACAATATACATAGCACCCAACTGCACCTCTCTTTACATCGACCTTGGCTGTTGCACAACAAATCGATGCTCCAAGCTTAAGGCTGACCCATTAATCAAGAAATAGTTTTAATATGGTTGGAGCTCATTCAACCGTTTAGTCAGGCTTGGATGTGTCCAACAACCAAAACTAAGGATTGACCTCCGACTCCAACTATATTAATCGTAAACTAATTCCATGGTTTGAACATGTTGAGGTTCAAGCCGGGCATAGATGTGTCCATCATCCCAAACGAGAAACAAAACTCCGGTTCTAACCATATTAATGGAAGGTGTTGGCCTTAATATTCTGTAAGGGGTTTTGAGTCTCATCCTTTTCTTTTAAGCACATTCATGACATATAATTATGTCATGTACTAACGATTTCCTTAATAAAGTATGTATGTGACTTAATTTATCAAGTCTCATTAATTGAATTAGGAACCGGATTTCCTAATTCTAATTTCATACTTTATTCAAGGAATTGTTTTGGGAAACAATTTCCTAAATTGTCATAATCAATTTCGGAAACAATATGTTTAAGACTTTGATTTCTTTAAATTAAATCTTATTAAATTAAGAGACAGATTCCCTTAATTCAACCACATATTATTTTCATGAAAATCTTATTTAAGAAAACTGTATAGGAAACAATTTTCCTAATTAATTTTGGAGACAACAATATGTAAGAGCATCACCTCTTAAATCAAATAAGGAAATTATCATTTGAGAATCACCTCAAAATTTCCAAGATTTGATTACATATATTATTTATGGATTTATTAATTACAACAAATTATTTTCTTTGGGTGACTCCCCGAGGCTCAGATACCCAAAGAAAAGAAATTTGTGCAAATCTAATTTGGTCTGCTCCCCGAGGCGTAACCAAATTAAACATGACAATTTTATTCAAAATAGGAAATTAAATTAGAACAACTAACTTTAAATTGGACGGCTCCCTGAGGCTCCATCCAAAATAAAGAATTTTGTAAATAATTTAAATCCAATTCGAATTTAATTGTCAATTAATGATCCATAAATTTGTCTAGACTTTCTTGAAAGAAAGTACCCAAAATTGTGAGATTTCATAATAGGTTTTCAGAATATTTGTAAGTTTCTAGTACAAAGAAAAATTACATATTTCCAAAATAGAAAATTTCCAAAATTGAAAAGTTTCCAAAAATGGGAAGTTTTCACAATTATCATAAAATTTCAGAAACTAGGATATTTCAAAGGTTTGCGAAATTTCATGAGGATTTCCAAACTTTGAAATTCCTAAATCTAAAATTTATCATAATTGGAAAGTTTCCATAATTGGAAAATTTTCCAAAATTGAGATCATGACAATGTTTTCTGCAAAATAATTATATTATTATGTCGAACACTAACCAGCTCTGATACCACTGTTGGGACCGGGTGCATGTTGACATGGATGCGGGTTCGTAATTTTAAAATATAATTACGTGCAGCGGAAGATTTAGTATAAATAATTGCTCAAATTATTTAACCACACATCTAGCATGCAACCTTATGTTGTGTAGGCATGATCATATATTTAAAATTTTGCAGAAACGTAAACTAATTTACTTGTTACCTCGCATAACTCGAAGAAAGGGACGAGATCCAACCGTAAGCGTCCCTTGGAAGCTCCGCCTCTATTCGTGTCCACGCCGAGTTTTCTTCGGGATGACTTCGCAAAGCCACGAGTTTCGTGCCGACAAGAACTACTAGATTCTCCAAAGGCACGACAAGAATACCAAGAGAGAGATGGGAAGACTAACCACCAAACGAAGAACGGAATCAAGATTCCGGGAGGAAGGAAGGAGTTGCGCCTGCCTCTTCTTCTTCTTCGGCAGCTGCTTGGTGGATGAAGCTCACGGCAATAAAGGCGTCCTCCTTTTAGGGCCGACGACACTAGAGGAGGGAGAGGGAGAGAAGGAGAGAGAGAGAGGGCTTATTTCTTGATCTCTTAGATTAATCTCTAAGCCTTGCCTTGGTTCCTTTATATAGTAGCCTCTCAACCGCCAAGTCTCCTTTTTATGGAATATATTTTCACAAGAAATTTATCATATACATTTTTCTATGAATTATTCCATCATGCCAAGTTTTATCATAATTTAATTTATAATAAAAATAACCATGTCTCCCTTTTCTTTATGGAATAAAATTTCATAAGAAATTTATTATATAAATTTTTCTTATCATGGAAAATCAATTCATAATTGATTTTATAAAATAAAATAAACTATTCAAGTTTATTTTAATTTTCATGAAAATAATAAACCAAAACCTCGGTTTATAAAATTTATATTATCCATAATTTTATAAAACAAACCACGGTTGGTTTATTTTATAACTTGAACCAAACAATTTGGTCCTCCCTTTTGATGTGGCCGGCCAAACAAAGAGGGTGGGGACCGTCTTTGGCCGGCCAAACCCAAGCCAAGACCATATGAATTTAACTCATTTAATTCGTCCAATAAGTCTTCAAAAGACTTAGCCATTTTATGCTTTCGATGCGTATCTAAAAAATTCAGATTCGACTTATCTCTCTTGATCGGAAAATCTAATTTTCAACTCATTTTAAATCCCTTGGATTACTCGTAGTGCGTGTGACTAAATAGGCTTTCGATTTATGTTGGCCGTCTATAATTCACCAATTATAGAACGATCATAAGTGGCACCTAGTAGTACATCATGATCCCCAATTAATCAAAAGATGAACGGTTGACCTCAGAAATGATTCTGAAACCCTTCAGCAGCTATAATGAATCGTGCCTCATTCCCTTCACCATCTTATACCCACTTGGTTCAGGACATGGTCTATGTGTGTCAGTGCCCAGTAGGCTGACTACGTCACACCTAGCCCAAGTAACGTTTCCTCGTCCTATGGATTCTAATTACTCTCATGTATCTAAGAGATTCATACTCTGAACATGTCATGCTCTGGACAGAGGCTTCGAGTAACAATCCGACGATAGGCCTTGGGAATACATCTCCTCGCACGGAGTGGTGAATCCTTTGTAGGATGTTCAAACATCTTCGGGCACTTCGGCTTATACCCAATCATCCTAGGTCCACACCTCCTTGGAGATGCTTGCTTAAGATGTCAAAGTATAAGTCTTCATGACCAAGATGACTTGAACACCGCAAGTCAAAGGAACATCACACTTATGCTGCAGTAAGAACTTCACTGACATGTCTATATGTAGACTACCATATGAAGATTTACAGCCAGTCACTCCAATGAACTAGTTCCCTTAACTAGCATTCATGTTTATCTCCGGACATCCTTATGTCACCAGCCAGTGAGAATCAGCTGCTTAGAGAATAACCCATGCTAGTCTCAACAGAATTGATAGTGTCCGTATTTATCAATTCATCGACTAGGGACAATTTCAATACTTCACAATTGCACATGTAGAGATAATTACTAGTTGTGAATTCATCACAAATTCTCTTATGCTGTGAATTGTATTGCGGACATTCAGTAAATGAGTTTGAGATCTCAATCAAATACACAAACATGTTTACTCAAATAGTGAATCTTCATTTATTAAAATAAATTATTACAATCATAAGGCGATTGCCTTAGGACACTTCTCTCATATTACTAACACAAGGAGCGACACGTGATATCCGGAGGTTATCCGGAGAGTGATCCACCGACGGATTCTTGGATTAGTCACCCGACCGTGGTGGATACCAAGTAAACCATTCTTGTTAGCGTTTTTTATTTTAATTATTATTGTTTCCGCTGTTCAACTAACAACGTAGGTACAAGAAGATCCGAAGAAACGCTATTCACCCCCCCTTTAGCGTACAAATCGATCCTTACATTAACATTAATTCAACATTTTTTAAAAATTAATTCAACACCTTTCAAAAATTAATTCAACATTTTTCAAAAATTAATTCAACTCATATTGAAAACTTGTCTCACAAGAACTCATAAGGTCAACATGCTTGATAACCCTAGATATGGGTGAGACAGAGTAGGTTGTGAAATTCAATTCAATCTTTCCTTACCTCTACATAAATGGATCCAAATCAAAACATACTTTATGTGTAGGAACATACAGATTTGGACCAGTGGATGCTCCAGACATATTACTGGGGATAAATTGAAGTTCACCAAAATCATGTTCAAAAACCTAGGCTTAGTGGCATTTGGCAATAATGCCACACTTAAAGTAATTGGGTCAAGTAATATTGAACTTAACTCAGATTTTATTATTAAAAAGGTGTTATTGGTTAAAAATTTTAAGTTTAATTTGCTTAGCATTAGCCAACTCTGTGATATTGGTTACATTGTCAACTTCACCAACTCTGACTGTCTGATTAGGAATCTACAAGACTCAGCGGTAACACTTAAGGGTAGTAGGAAAAATAATGTATACACGATCAATCTACCTGTAGTACCCAAATGTTTTCTGACTCAATTAGAAGAAACCAATCTTTGGCATAGAAGACTAGGTCACACCCATACTAAATTAATTTCAAAAATAACTCAACTTGGATTGATTAAAGGTGTACCTAAAATTAAGAACTTTGACAATACAATTTGTAATTCATGTCAACAAGGTAAACAACCAAGTCAACCCATAAACCAACCCAGTCAGACCTAACCCAAGCCACACTTGAGCTCCTACACCTAGACCTATTAGATTCACATGGAGCCAAGGCACTAAGCGGAAATCGGTACTGCTTAGTAATCATTGACGATTACTCTAGGTTTACCTTGGTTAGGTTCTTGAAAACTAAAGATGAAACATTTAATTCATTTAATAATTTGTGCAAAATGATAGAAAATCAAAATGAAACAAAAATTAAAAGACTTAGGAGTTATCATGGGGGAGAGTTTGAAAATAAGAAATTTGAGGAATTTTATAAAATTAATGGGTGCATCCATAAATTTTCATGCCCTAGAACTCCCCAACAGAATGGAATAGTTGAAAGAAAGAATAGAACCCTTCAGGAAGCTGCTAGGACCATGCTCAATGAATATAACCTAACCAATCAATTTTGGGCAGAAGCGGTAAATACAACCTGTTATATTCAAAATAGGATCTTAATTAATAGAAGACACAAGAAGACACCCTATAAAATCTATTATCACAGATTACCTAATCTACATTACTTAAGGGTTTTTGGGTGCAAAGTCCATATTTTGAACACTAAGGACTACCTAGGTAAGTTTCAATAAAAATCAACCCAGGGACCTTTTTAGGATATTCAACAACAAGTAGAGCATATAGGGTTTACAATAGACAACCCCACAAAATTGAAGAAACTACCAACTTAATCTTTGATGAAGAAATTGAAACAAAGTCTATTGATAATCAAAACCTAAACAATTCAAATCTAGATCAAGAAGATATTGAACCATTAATCGAACCATTAATTGAACCTTTAAATGAACTATCAATTGAACTAACTACTGAGTTATCAACTGAACCAAACCAAGTAGTTGAACCAATTGTTGAATCAAACCTTCCAGCCGGACCTGAGGCTGAACCTAGTTCTAGAAGAACAAAGAAACCCATACTTAATCATCCATCTGATCAAATCTTGGGTGATCCAACCTTAGGAGTCAGAACAAGGTCTTCTTATCAAAATCATAGTCAAATTGCTCTAATTTCAAAAATAAAACCTAAGACTATAGAAGAATCCCTACCTGACCCAGATTGCATTATAGCAATGCAAGAAGAACTAGCTCAATTTGAGAGAAACCAAGTCTGGGACTTAGTACCTAAACCTGAGGGTAAGTCAGTTATAGACACTAAGTGGGTATTTAGAAACAAGATAAATGACCAAGGGGAGATTGTGGGAAACAAAGCCCACTTAGTAGCTAAAGGGTTTAGTCAAGTCGAAGGGTTAGATTATGATGAAACCTATGCCCCCGTAGCCAGACTTGAATCAATTAGGATGTTACTAGCCTTTGCAGCCCATAGAGGTTTTAAACTGTACCAAATAGATGTCAAGTCTGCATTTCTTAATGGGTTCATAAAAAAGGATGTTTACGTAGGGCAGCGTCCAGGATTTGAGGACTTAGACAAACCTGAATATGGGTTCAAACTTAGGAAAGTCCTTTATGGTTTAAAACAAGCATCTAGGGCCTGGTACGAAAGACTATCAACCTACTTAATTTCTAAGGAATTTACCCAAGGCCAAATTGACTCTACATTATTTGTTTAAACCTTAGAAAAAGACATATTTATAGCTCAAATATATGTAGATGATATAATATTTGGATCAACAAACTCTAACTTTCTAAAAGAATTTGTCAAAATTATGGAGACTGAATTTGAAATGAGTTTGGTGGGTGAGCTAAACTTTTTCTTAGGTCTCCAAATAAAACAAACTAGGGATGGTAGCTATGTTCGTTAATCTAAATATATAAAAGAATTAATTAAGAAATTCAAAATGGAAAACTCTAAAAGCTTAAGTACTCCTATAGCCTCAAATGTCAAAATAGATAATGACCCTGAAGGTAAAACAGTTGACCTAAAGCTATACAGAAGTATGATTGAGAGCTTATTGTACTTAACTGCTAGTAGACTTGACATTTTGTTCGCTATAGGAATGTGCGCTAGATACCAAACCTATGCTAAGGAATATCACCTAGCATCACTAAAAAGAATCTTAAGGTACATTATGGTACCCTAAATGTATGTATTTGGTATCCTAGGGCTTCCAATTTTGAATTATCAGGATACTCTGACTCTGAGTATGCGGGTTGCAAATTAGATAGAAAGAGTACAAGTAGAAGTTGTCAATTATTAGGACACAGTCTAGTCAGATGGTGCAGTAGAAAGCAACACTATGTAGCCTTATCCACAACTGAAGCAGAATATGATGTCCTAGGAGAGTGTGTAGCACAACTTTTATGGATGATGCACACTCTTAAGGATTTCCAGTTAGACTATACCCAAACCAAAGTGTTTATTGACAACATAAGCTTAATAAATCTGACTAAAAATCCAATTCATCACTCCCGAACCAAACACATTGAAGTCAAACATCATTTTGTTAGGGATCACGTAGCCAGGGGCGAAATTATACTTATGCATGTGAACTCAAAATCTAATTTAGCTGACATCTTTACTAAACCTTTTATATTTTCAATTTTTTTGCATTTAATATCTTTTGAAAAATCATTTCTTTTATTAAGTCTTGAAATTTAAAATTGTTTTCCAACTTAGATTTTTTTAAAACTTATCCCCTTTAAAACTAGGGTTTTCTACGCAAATGGACTTAGCCTAGGCTTTAACCCTAGAATTGCATGCACCTATAGATCTAGACGCCAGCATCTCACAAGCACATTAGGACACTTTGATTGATAACCTAGATTGGATTGAGATGCTTAGGTCTATGCCTTGACTCAAGATGCTTTAAGTCAGTGCATCTAGAGTAGTTGGGGCGATAAATACATTTGAACAACAATCAAGTTAAGTGTTCAAGCTTAGAAAATCTAACTTGATCAAATCTCTTAACTTGACTAACCCTAGTGAAAGCTACTGTTATATAACAGTTAGTATGTAGATAACTGGGTTAGACAGGACCCGAACAAGTTTAGTTTAATTGGTTTGATGTTCATTGCTTGGGTTCACTAAGAGTTGGTTCAATACGTATTTAAATTTGTTTAACTAGCTCTGACTCGAAATTGATTCGCAATTGGTCTTTTATCAATTTTTTTATATATGGTAAAGGGGGAGAGAGGAAAGAAGAGAGTAAAAATCTTCAAAATTTTCATTTTTCTCAAAAAGTATGTTAAATTTTTTCCAAAAGTAAAGTTAAATTTTGAAGGGCATTTAGGCATCATATATTCAAGTGAAGATTTTTTGTTCAAAATTTTTTTCTATAGTACAAAAGTTTTTCTAAGTAAATTTTTTTTGGCACAAATTTTTTAAGTGAAAATCTTTTCTAAATGCACAAAATTGTTTTTATGTGCACAAATCTTTCTAAGTATTTTTCTAAGTGCACAAATTATTCTAAGTCAAATTTTTCTAAGTGCACACAATTTTTCTAACTGCATAAAATTTTTCTAATTCAAATTTTTCTAAGTGCACAAAACATTCTAAGTCAAAATTTTCTAAGTGCACAAATTTTTTTAAGTAAATATTTTTTTTTCAAAATTTATTGTGAAAATGTTTTTGCAAAAATATTTTTCATGTGCATAATAGTCTTTGTAAATATGTAGATGCTGTGTTTTGCAAAACACTTAGTCAAAATTTAAACACTTAGATTTTTTGAAAACTTGCATATCATTGAAAGCTTCAGGGGGAGAATGGTAAAATACGAAACTCGGAGGGCTATTTGGTTAAGATTCTAAAATTTCAGGGGGAAAGATGGCAAAGACTCATAATTAAGGATGATATTGTAATTAACTATACTCCTTGGGCTTAATTGCAAATGTTACCTCATTTATAAGCTCTTTTCTTTTTCCCTTCGCCCACAGTCGCGCCGATCCATTTCCTTTCACTCTTCTCCGCGAGCCCTAACCACAAGCCAACCCGACTTTTCTTCTCCCTGGCGTGCCCTAGATCACAGCCAAGCGTGGATCTCTTCTTCATCCTCGGCACAAATCTATCTCCGATCATGCTCATCGACCCTTCCTTGTGTACGAAGTTGTTGTGTGGTCAAGACTCGGTGACCTAGATCACGCAAATTAGGCTCTTCCGCGAGTTTTGTTTTCCATCAACCTTGAGTCGATCTATTGTTTATTGCGCAACTGTTGGTCTTAACACCCTCACTTGGTTCCAGAGTGTGGAGCTCATGAGGAGGGAGGATCTAGCTGAGGGTTGAAGTCATTTGTGTTGATCTCTTGGAGGGGATTTGTTATGGTTGAAGGCTGAGACAGATTGGGAGCTGGCGCAAATCAGGTAAGGTTTGGTTGTTTTAGATTGATCTGGTATAGGTTTTGATGATGGATTAGTGGATTGTAGTTTAGATCAGTGTGTGTTTTTGTTGTATTGGTAGTTCTTTGATCAGGCATGTGTCCTTGGATTGTTGATCTTGAGTTTTGGGATGATTTGATTTATCTGTGTTGTTCCAGTTCTGAATCCTTCGTTGCGATTGCAGAGCTTGTGATTAGGATGGTTAGAGTTGGAATTTGGAGTGATGCTTTTGGATTCGAATTGGTGTGTGTGATCGATTTGTGAAGTTTTGGATGTTGGATTCTGAGTCCTTGCTTTTACTCATGACTCCATTTGGGATTTCTGATTTGGATTGAATGTAGTAAGGGTGGATTTGTTACCTAGTTTCGAATTGGATTGTCAGGGTCTTCCTTCTACTGGTTTTGGATTCTTTATGATTAAACTGATTTTTGGGTTGGGATTTGGAGTTCCTGATGTGAAGTTTATGGTTAGAAATTGTTTGATTGTGTTTTCACCGTGAGAAGCATTTTTCTTTCCTGTTCAAGTTTGTGATGAATGATCCACATAGCAAGCTTGCTAGGTTTCGGATGGGGGTTGTTCTTGTTCTAGTGTTGCTGTTGATGGAGCATGGATTTGGGTTATGAGTCCATTAACTCCAACTTAAGTTTTGGATTCCATTGCTATTAGGAATGAGTAGGGATTATTATGTAAGTAAACCCTGTTGCGAGTTGGTAAGTGAATTTAGGGTTTTGATTTCCAATTATAATTAGCATACACATAACTAATAATTTAATGTGTATAATTAGCTAAGTGGTGTTGATTTGATGGAGGGCATTGAGTTGATTTATACGAGACGGATATTCTTTTGGGCGGGGGGTTCTCGTCATTTGGACTGCGTTATATCGAAGCGGGTATCTCTGACTCTTCTTTTAGATTAGTCACAGATATATGCTTGATATGCTTTGTTTAGGAATAGAGTAATAGATTGGCGGCTATCTCTGATTCTTTATATGCTTTGCTTGGTGGGTGAGTCAGGTTGACAGTCATACTGACCTACCCATACGACCACTCATGGGTTAGTGGTTGATGGAGTATTGGGTAGTGTACTCTGTGCTGCTCCGCTCATGCACTCATTGGTTAGTGAATCGGAGCATGGTAGCAGGCAGAGGTCCCTCATTGAGTAGTCCATATACTAGGAGATGAGAGAAAGAGGTCTCTCGTCCATTTATATACATGGGGTAGGGGTAACACTTAGATAGAGATATCCTCCAGAGATGGCCTGGGGCCGATAGAGATATCGCCAGGATAGATCATGAAGTAGGGGTGTTACACCGGTAGCATTCTGTCTACCTGATCAGTTAGTAGAATTGATGTTAGGGTACGGACGGCAGTCACAACCCTACATCGAAGGGTGGCCTCCGCTCAGCTTCCTCCCGTACATAGGTGACGATGTCTGACCGACGATAGGGGTGACCATGTCATTGCACCATGTGCATACACATATTTTGCACTTGCTTGTGTTTGCTATACTTGGATGCTGCATATGATTGACATGCACATACAGGAGACCGTTATGTCTGGATTTGGCGACTCTACTATATTGATAGAAATATCCTCCAGTCTTGGTATTTTGATGGGGTACATGTTGGTACCCTCTTTCTGTTCATTTTTTCTTTTCGTTTCTGTTGTTGTATTCATGTTCCATTGGGTTGTTTACATGGCAGTATAGTTGTACCTTGGAATGCCATGGAGACCTTGATTTATTTTGTTTTGTCTTAAGTCGTACTGGTACGCAGCTTTTGTCTTCGTTGTCGTTTCTATTTACTACAGACGGTTGTTCCAGCCCTATTGGTTGTGGTACAATCGGCCGAGGTGATCGGAGAGGTTAGGGTTTTGAATTGTCTGCCGAGTCGAGGGAGTGACAGTCCGGTAAGTATCGGACAGGCAGCTCCTCGGGGCGTGACAGAGAATGTCTATCTTAGGGGGAGCTTAATAAAGTTTTTTTCAAAGTGATTTTCTTATAATCATGCTTGTTATATATGCTTCAAATGGTTTAAACTTAACTTTTTGAACCTGATTGCCATAATCAAAAAGGGGGAGATTGTTGGTGTCGAAAGCACCAAGATCGAACATGTGTTTTGATAATGGCAAAGGGTTCATAAGTTGAGGTTTTATTGTGATCTAACGAAGTTATTCAAGTGTGCAGGAAAAGACGTTGATGCAGTTTGACCCGATTCTTGTTATGGTGTTGACACCGATTTATGTTTGGTTAAGATAAGTTCGGCTTAAGTCGTGGTCGGGGACAGGGCACGAATCCCGGTGAGTGAAGCCGGGTGATGGAAACCCCGGTGAGTGAAGCCGGGTGACTGAAATCTCGGTGAGTGAAGCCGGGTCATGGTGAGTGAAGCCAGGAAATGGAAATCCCGGTGAGTGAAGCCGGGTGACTGAAATCCCGGTGAGTGAAGCTGGGTGACTGAAATCCCGGTGAGTGAAGCCAGGTCCTGGTGAGTGAAGCCAGGTGATGAAAACCCAGTGAGTGAAGTCGGGTCCTAGCGAGTGAAGCTAGGTGGTCGTAACCCTGGTGAGTGAAGCCAGGTCCTAGTGAGTGAAGCTAGGTTGAATGAAGTCCCGGTGAATGAAGTCCCGGTGAGTGAAGCTGGGCATGGAGTCTTGGTCCGGGGGACCAGAATTAGTCAGAGAAGGATAGGGAGTCTGTTCTCTGGACTTAGGGTTGAATTAGGTCAGAGCTGGATCGATTTGGAGACCGATCAGGGAGTTGGCACAAACTCCCTGTTGTGGATCAGTCTGGTGACTGATCCAGGGAAGTCTGATCGTTCTGGTGAACGATCAGAGAGAGAACAGAATACTTCTGTTCGGCTTCTGATCGGTCTGGTGAACGATCAGGGAGAGAACAGAAACACTCTGTGTGGTTTCTGTTTGGCTTCTGATCGGTCTGGTGAACAATCAGAAGAAAGGATCAGAGAGAGGCTGGAGAACCTTGATTGGACCGATCAAGGAACCCTGATCGATCTATTTGACCAATCAGGGATCGATCTTTCCGCACCCTGACCGATCAAGATGGCTCCTGATCGGTCAGGGAGTGACCTGATCGGTCACCAGACCGATCAGGGCACAACCTGATCGATCAGGTGACCGATCAGGCCAGGAATTCACAGGGAGCTGGGGGAAAGTCTAGCTAGCTGTTGGATCGGTCAATGTGACCGATCCACATCCCTGATCGGTCAGTGTGACCAATCACAGAGTTACTTGATCGATCAGGAGGTGACCTGATCGATCAGGGACTTCACTAATCGGTCTGGTGACCGATGAGTGACTGAACTTTAATTTGAAAACGATGTCAGATCGCTCTGAATCACTCTGATCCTTTCTGTTACTCTGCTGATTTCTTTCGATATACTTTGCTAATCATCTAATGAGGTTGTAGGTGAGACAGTGATGATTCAAATGAAGGAGGAGGGTCAACAGGAGGCTTTCTGTACGACAAGTTTGGTTGTTTTCTCTCTCAGGTTTCAACAGCTTTTGGCGCGGTTGGCGACTGACCGGAGGCTCAGTCGGAGAGGTCTTTAGTGGATTGAGTGCTCAGTGGAGGTCAGTGGGTCAGGGTGTGGCTCAGTGGGTGCTGAAGAAGTCTGGCGACGATGAGAGGAAGCTTAAGAAGAAACTGGGAAGAGAGGAGCGGATTAGAACAGACAGGAAAACATGCAAAGGTTGTGGCTGTGGGTTTCGCTGTTGTGTTGTGCTCTCTGTGTAGTTTCTCTCATGAGCGTTCCTGTTAGAGTGAGCATTCCTCTCGTGATCTCCTGTACTCAATCTCATATCATCTTGAGATGATTGTGGAGAGGTTTCTCCACCAAGAAGGAGGCTCAATTCTATTCATAAGTTCCGGGGCTTGATCTGCCGACGATCAAGGGATCAGCCACCTCACGGGCACGCCAAGTAGTAGGGGCAAGTTATCCCCGAACCTTGTACATCGCTGTGTTAACGTCTGATTGGTTTGCTCTTCCTTCTCTGTTTTTCTTTTTGGCGTTTTGTTTCTGCTACTAATCTGATCGCAGGAAGAAAAGTTCAAAGAGAGGTGAAAAGTTTGTGTCTGGCTATATTCACCCCACTCTCTAGCCATCCAAGGTCCTGTTGGTGCAGGTAGCACCTAAGTCAAACCTGGGTTTTGATAATGGCAAAAGGGTTCATGAGTTAAGAGGTTATTGTTATCTAATGTATTTACTAAGTGTGCAGGAAAGAAGCCCTAGACACACTAGGCACGAACTCCTTGTCGTGGACTGGGCACGAAGCCCTAGCAAGGAGCTGGGCACCGAAGACCTGCTCGGAAGGTGGCCACGAAGTCCTGGTCGAGGACTGGGCACGAAGCCCTGGCAATGAGTTGGGCACCGAAGACCTGCTCGGAAGGTGGGCACGAAGACCTGGTCAGGTGCATCGGCTAAAAGTCCAACCGGAGGAGCTGGTTGGCAAAAGGTAAACTCTCCTGAGAGGAGTAGGTGAGGACGCGCTCCCCGTCGAGGGAACAGTAGGCGTCGGTTTGACCTAGGGTTCCATTTGGGAGACCCAAAGTCAGAACCAAGACGACTACGGTTGTAAAAATTATCTAATACTCTTGCTTTGTTGTTTTGGAACTAACCTTGTATCCAGGACCGAAGGAACGTGTTTCTGCAGCTCAGAACACCCCAAAGGAGAGGGGCAGGTAGCTGGGCAGGGCACCCTTAAGGTCCCGTGCGCCTCCAAGGTTAAGGCAAAACAAGCAAATCAGAGTTGCTTCGAAACTGCAGTTAGCAGGCCGCCCTGGAGGTCCCGGGCGCCCTGAGTAAAAGACAAAACTGAATAGAAGAAAAAACAACCACGAAGCCAGCAGACCACATCAACCAGGGTGCCCCCAGTGTCCCGGGCACCCCCGTCAGCTCCGAGGCTGATTCTGGAGGGATAAGCGCTGACCGAGCTTTGGATGAGGGTTCTCGGATACGAAGGCACGTGTCAGGCACCCCTAGCGTCCAGGGCGCCCCCAGGAGTACTATAAAAGGGGCTCGACCCCTAAGGCTTCGACAATCAATTTTCCCAACGCCTTTACGCTCTGCTCCGGAAGCCTCCAAACTCGAGATTCTAGCGCCGACGACGACCCTCTGCTCCGAAGCACGATCCACACCGAGCATCGGTAACGAAGAGTATACTTGTATTTTTTGCTGCACTACATGATGAGGCAATCTATGGTCCGGAGTGACCAAGTGTTTTGATGTTCGGGCAAAGGGTTTAAGTTAGGTTTATCCTTGTTATCTCATATATGTATGTTGAGTGTGCAGGTTGTACAGGTTACACATATGGACTTGACTGGACGGCCTCAGTATGGTGAAGGGTGGCATGGAGACAAGCTAGAGGCTTGTGTGCGCACCTGAGGGACCTTGGAGAGTAGGGACGATGAGCTGATGGGCACGGACTTCGAGGTATGCGTGAAGGATGGCATGGAGGCAAGCTGGAGGCTTGCGTGCATTCGAGGGACGGGAGCCGAAGATGAAGAGGGCACGAAGGCAACAGTCGAGGTCGCGGACCAGGAGTCAGTCGAGTTGTGAGGGTACGAGTGCTGTGTGATTGTACTCCTGGAAATCCTAAGGTTAGAGTGTGGAGTGGAATGTACTCAGGAAGGGGAACCTTAGGTGGGTGAGTAGACCAGTCGACTGGCCCTGGGGCAGTCGACTGAGGAAACTCACAGAAGGGTTCTAGCCTGGGACAAGTCTACTGCCCTAGGAGCAGTCGACTGGTAGGTGGTTGGTGAGTTGGCTGAGAATTCGAACGTTGGGGTGCAACGGTCGAATTTCAGTGGCACCAGTCGACTGCCCTGGGAGCAGTCGACTGGTGGCGAGGGATTCAGCCCGAGTCCTATTTAAAGAGGACTTCGTGGTGGCTTAGATTCTTGACGAAACTCGCTTGGGTAAAGTGAGTTAGTAGTCTTGTGTGCCCTGGGATTGTCAAAGAGATTGTGGCGAGGTTTCTCCACCCACAAGGAGCGACGAGGGCTAGCCAGAAGTTATCCGGGGATTGATCCACTTACGGATTCTTGGATTAGTCACCCGTCCGGGGTGGATACCAAGTAAATCCTCGTGTTAGCATTGGTTAGTATTTGGTTTATTATTTTTATTATATATTCCGCTGTGCAAACTAACCGTGTAGGAAGAAAGCGGTTCGAAACGCTATTCACCCCCCCTCTAGCGGACACAAACGTTCCTACAGTTGGTATCAGAGCAAAGGACCGCTCCTGATCAGACTAATCGCCGATGGAGCACACGCTAGAGGGAAAAGAAAATGGAAGATAAGTTGTGGGACAACATTTACATTCCACCGCCCTACGACAATGAGGATTTCAGCTATTGGAAAGCAAGGATGGAAACCTGGGTTAGCATGGATTGGGCGTGTAGAATAGCCATAGAAGAGCCGTTCGAAGCTCCAAAGGACAAGCACGGAAAGAGGCTTCGTCCAAGATAATGGGACAAAGAGCATCAAGAACAATCAAAAGCCAATGAGAAGGTAATTAGTATTTTGATAAATCTTTTGCCTAACAATGTTTTGAGTGTTGTAGGAAAATATGAAAATGTGTGTGAATTATCGGATAAGTTGAAAAGATATCATGAGACTCCTACACAAATTCAAGAGCCCAAGAAGGAAAGTCAAATGAGTCAAGAAGAAGAAGAAGAAAAGGAAGTGTCAACTTCTTCAAGTGAAGAGGAGAAGTTAAGTGAAAGATCATCAACCTCCTCAAGAGAAGAAGAGGAAGAGGTCACCACCTCAAGGATTGAGGGGGAGGAGAGACCCACTTCTATGCCGGAACAAGAGGAAGCATCTACCTCATCCAAGGTTGAAGAAGAAGTCAACCTTGCCTCTACCTCAACCAAAGCCAAGACCAAGGATCATATTACATGTTTTGGTTGCAACAAAAAGGGGCACTACAAGGATAAGTGTCCAATTGGTAAGAAAAAGGATGTACACTCTACAGTCATTTCAATTCCATTTAAATCTAACATGAAGTGTAGGAGTGAAGAAGGCCAAGCTAAAAGGAAGAAGATTCGATGCTTTACGTGTGGTGAGCTAGGGCACTACCACACTAAGTGCCCAAGGAGTAAAGAGCTCAAGAAATTGGGTCACTTGAGGAGATGGGAGAAAGAAGAAAGGAGGAATTAAAGATCACAACAAGGAGGGACTACAAGGATAAGGGAGGTAATTCCTAACCCTAGGTCACAAAGTAATTCAATGTCGAGTTCTGTCTTGCATTTTAAAAATCATGTTAATCATCCCTCCATGCATGCTAGTTTTCATGAAAAATACTTAATGGTGCATAACTTTGGATTTAGATATTATGATAGTGTTGGATCGAGAAAGACCGATAGAGGGGGGTGAATATCGGAAAACGTTCGGATTAAAAAGAAAGAGTAAGTGCGCGGCGGAATAAAGACAAACAACGCAAACACCAAGGTTTTTTACTTGGTTCGGAGCCTGGGTCGACTCCTACTCCAAGGCCCATGGTCGTTGACCGTTTACTTTGGGCAATTCTATAATGCGTTGAAAGAATACAGAGGAGAACTATAATTTGCAATAAACAAATATTACACTTCTGTATTTACCAACTCCCGGGGAAGGCTCGAGTTTCGGTGCAGCGGGAGGTCGACGACGCTTCGTTCTTGAGTCGGGAAGTTTCCGGAGCAGAGCGCGGTCGTCAGAGCGTTTGGAAGCGTTGAATGAATGCGGTGTACTGAAGAGGAGGGTCAAGGCCCTTTTTATAGTGGCTAGGGGCGCCCCCCCCCCACGTGGCAGCAGATCCACAAGAGGCGCAGTCTTCGACTTATCTCTTGAATCTCGGGATCCGCTTTGACCGGGGCGCCCGGAGCGCCCGCGTTGACCGGTCAAAGCCTCATCGCTTCGCGAGGGTTCGAGCTTCAGCAGTAGCGTGGCACTGGGGGCGCCTGCGACACGCGGGGCGCCCCGATTTTCTGCTGTCGGGAACTTCTGACTTCCTGCTGACTTGGGTTGACCTTGGGGGCGCCCGCAACATCCGGGGCACCCTGCTCAGCTGCTGCCTCACTCCTTTGAGGCACTCTGAGCTGCAGATACACAGTCCTTCGGTCCTGCATCCAGGGTTAGTCCAAAACAGCAATTTATTAAGTTAGTTTGTACAGCCTTAGCTGTCTTGGTTCTGACTTTGGTCTCCAAAATGGAGCCCTAGGTCGAACCGACGCCTAATGTTCCCTCAAGGGGAACGCGTCCTCACCTACTCCTCTCGGGAGAGTTTACCTGGTGCCAACCGGCTCCTCGAGTTGGACTTTTGCCCAGCAGTCCTTCGCCAGGTCTTGAGTTGCCAAGCTGCCCTTCGCTTGGTGCCTAGTAGTCCTTCGCTAGGTCTTTTCTTCTGGCAGCCCTTCGCCAGTGCCTAGCATTCCTTCGCTAGGGTTTGTCCATTCTGGCAGTCCTTCGCCAGAGCCTAGAAGTCCTTCACTAGGGCTTTTCCTGTACACTCAAGAAACTTGTTAGACAACAACTAACCCTTAACTTTTGAACCCTTTTACCAATATCAAAACACAGGTTTGACTTGGGTGCATTCTGCACCAACAGATAGGACTAGGAGTAACAAGGTAGATCAAAATCCTAGGAGAAGCATGAATCATGATCAACCCAAGACCTCTAGACCTAAGGATCATGGTACTAATCCCAAAAAGGGGAGGAATGCTCCTAGAATAATGGGTTGGTCTTGGAATGTTCAAAGTGGACCTATGGACTCTAATATTAAAGGTCTAGAAAGGAAAAATCAAGCCTTGAGGGCAAGGCTTGATAAATTGGAAAAGACCTTAGAAAGATTCAAGGTTGGATCAAAAGGTCTAGATATGGTGTTGGGTAGTTTGAAACCCAACTATGATAGATCGGGATTGGGATACCGGTCTAAGACCTCTAAGGCCAACAAAAAGAAGTGTTCTGGGGAGGCATACAATCATGGTAAGGAGGGAAAGTCCAAGGATGGCAAGAGAATGTCATCCAAAGGTAAAAAGAGTGACTTAACCAAGGACAAGGTGTCCAAGGATAAGAAGGTCAATTTTGTAGGCCAAGAGTCACCGGGGGAACACCGGTGTGGTTTAGTGTTTCTTGAGTCACCTAGGGAGGTGGCTAGGGCTAAGAGTTCAAGGGGGAGCTCTAGGAGCCTGTGTGATATATGGTGAATGGACCCTAGGAGAGGTGCTCCTAGAGGTCTAGATGGAACAAGGGATGTGCCAAAAGAGTTGGAGACGGGCTTGAGTCTCAACTTTTGCGATTTGGCACATGGATTATGTGTTTCATGCATGAAAATATGACATTGGGGCCATATAGAATGAAAGTTGGTTTTTGATGTATAAATGTCATGTAAATCAATGCTAGGGATGCATTGTGGGTTGGCATGGGCAAAGACATCAAGAGGAAACCAAAACTAGGACTTTAGGTCAAGGTTCTATTGAACTTTTTAGCTAGTTTTGAGTTTTGTGTCAAACATGGGAATGGTGATAGATACATTTTAGAATGTATTTTTCCCAAGTAGATATGAGAACCACAAACCTCTCCACAAAATTTGAGAATTTTTGGAGATTTGTGGAATTTTTGGCGCATTTCTGAACTTCATCAGAAAAGGCTGAAATTCTGTGTTTCAGAGTATCAGTCGACTGCTATTTTGGGCAGTCGACTGATAAAGGTTGAATTAAGTTTCAGCAGTTGGGTATGTGTCCAAATGATGCAAAACAAGTGTTTGGAGGGATAGTACACATTGTTTATGGTCATTGGGATTAAAAGAACCGACAATTGGGATAATGTGGGTTCTTTTTGATGTTAGGCAAAGGGAGAGAAGTGTTGGGTTTAAGTTGGGAAACCAAACTTCCCTTTGTAAGAAACGCAAGGTTTAGGGGGAGCTAAGATTAAGGGGGAGCATGTTTGTTCCATTCTTGGCGTAAGGGGAACCTTGGAGAGGTTCTTAAAAAGCCTTTGTAAGTCCAATGGAGTGGGAGCTTTGGACAAGCTTTAAAAAGCCCGTTTTGCTGATAATTCTTAACTTGGAGGATTAGGTGTGGGGAGCCTTGGGATAGGTTTTAAAAAGAACGTTTTAGAAAATTCCTAACATGGAGGGTTAGGTGTAGGATGCCTTGGGATAGGATCCATTGGTGCATTTGCATATGCATTTGTTTAGCATGGTTTTTGCTATTGACTACTATTTTGCTTTCCCTAACTTAAACATATTGCCAAACATCAAAAAGGGGGAGATTATTGAGGCAATCTGTGGTCCAGAGTGACCAAGTGTTTTGATGTTCGGGCAAAGCGTTTAAGTTAGGTTTACCCTTGTTATCTCATATGTGTATGTTGAGTGTGCAGGTTGTACAGGTTACACATATGGACTTGACTGGACGGCCTCAGTATGGTGATGGGTGGCATGGAGACAAGCTGGAGGCTTGTGTGCGCACCTGAGGGACCTTGGAGAGCAGGGACGATGAGCTGATGGGCACGGACTTCGAGGCATGCGTGAAGGATGGCATGGAGGCAAGCTGGAGGCTTGCGTGCATCCGAGGGACGGGAGCCGAAGATGAAGAGGGCGCGAAGGCAACAGTCGAGGCTGCGGACGAGGAGTCATTCGAGTCGTGAGGGTACGAGTGTTGTGTGATTGTACTCAGGAAAATACTAAGGTTAGAGTGGGGAGTGGAATGTACTTAGGAAGGGTATCCTTAGGTGGGTGAGTAGACCAGTTGACTGGCCTGGGGGTAGTCGACTGATGAAACTCACAAAAGGGTTCTAGCCTGGAACCAGTCAACTGCCCTAGGAGCAGTTGACTGGTAGGTGGCTGGTGAGTTGGCTGAGAATTCGAACGTTGGGGGTGCAACGGTCGAATTTCAGTGGCACCAGTCGACTACCCTGGGAGCAGTCGACTGGTGGCGAGGGTTTCAGCTCGAGTCCTATTTAAAGAGGACTTCGTGGTGACTGTGATTCTTGACGAAACTCGCTTGGGTAAAGTGAGTTAGTAGTCTTGTGTGCGCAGAGATTGTCAAAGAGATTGTGGCGAGGTTTCTCCACCCACAAGGAGCGACGAGGGCTAGCCGGAGGTTATCCAGGGATTGATCAACCGACGGATTCTTCGATTAGTCACCCGTTCGGGATGGATACCAAGTAAATCCTCATGTTAGAATTGGTTAGTATTTGTTTTATTGTTTTTATATTATATTCCATTGTGCAAACTAACCGTGTAGGAAGAAAGGGGTTCGAAACGCTATTCACCCCCTCTAGCCGACACAACGTTCCTACACTACTATTGTACAAATCTTTGTAAATCTTTGCGCCAGTATATATTTCCCCGCAGTAAACGGTCAAGGACCGTGGGCCTAGGAGTAGGAGCCGACCGCGACTCCGAACCAAGTAAAATCGCCTGTGTTCTGTGTGTTTTGATTTAAATTTCCGCTGTGCATTCTCTTTTCTAATCCGAAATGCTTTCACGATATTCACCTCCCCCCCCTCTATCGTGTTTTCTAGATCCAACAAGTGGTATCAGAGCGGGGAAGCTCAAATTTGATGCAACCACCAATTTGAGAATTTTTCGGATTTTTCTTTGAAACTTTTATTTTTATCAATCGAATTTTAATCATTAATCGAGGTTGGTACAACACCACTGGATAATTTTTTTTTCTCTTTATCTTCTTCCCACATTGCTAATCCAAGACCAAGTCTTGGGACATTGTTTTTTGTAAATTTTATTTCAGTAATTACTAAATGGCCATGCAAGAAGGGTTCAGTACAGCCAGACCACCACTTTTAAGTGGGGAGGACTTCTCCTACTGGAAGAGTCAGATGGAAGTCCATCTGAAAACTCAGGTGTGTTGATATAGTCTGGCCCGATTGTTGTTTTGGGTTTGACAACGATTTAAGTTTGGTTGAATTCGGATTATGTCCAGGTGGATCGGGAGATCGCACGCTGGCATGGAAAAAGTCCTAACTTGGAGGGTTAGGTGGGAAAAAGTCCTAGATTGGAGGGTTAGGTGTGAAAAGTCCTAACTTGGAGGGTTAGGTGTGAAAAAGTCCTAGCTTGGAGGGCTAGGTGTGAAAAGTCCTAACTTGGAGAGTTTGATGTGAAAAGTCCTAGCTTGGAGGGCTAGGTGTGAAAATTCCTAACTTGGAGGGTTAGGAGTGAAAAAGTCCTCGCTTAGAGGGTCAGGTTCTTGCTTGGAGGGCTAGGTTGATGAAAGCCTGGGTTGGAAGGCCAGGTCCTAGCTTGGAGGGCTAGGTTGATGAAATCCTAGCTTCGAGGGCCAGGTCCTAGCTTGGAGGGCTAGGTTGAAGTCCCGGTGAGTGAATCTAGGTACGGAGTTTTTGTCCGAGGGACTGAGCACGAGTCAGGGGAGGCTGGGAGCTAGTTCTCTTGACTTAGAGTGGGTTTGGCCTTGCCTGTATCGGCCTGGTGACCGATCAGGGAAGTTGGCAAGGAGTTCCCTCATGGATCGGTCTGGTGATCGATCCAACAATGTCTGATCGGTCTGGTGACCGATCAGGGAACATACCATGACTTTGGCAAACCTAATGTTCGGCTCCTGATCGGTCTGGTGACCGATCATGGAGCATACAGTGAGTTTGGAACTCTACTGATCGGCTCCTGATTGGTCTGGTGACCGATCAGGGAGCACACAGTGAGTTTAGTCTACTGATCGGCTCCTGATCGGTCTGGTGACCGATGAGGGAGCATATAGTGAGTTTGGGGAACTCTACTGATCGGCTCCTGATCGGTCTGGTGACCGATCTGGGATACTGTTCAGATCATTCTGGAGAACGATAAAGTGTCATGGACTCCCCCTTATGACCGATCAGGCTGGAGCCTGATCGATCGGAGGGTGGCCTGATCGATCTGGTGACCAATCAGTAGGTTTGGACTGCAAAACTGGGAAATCACCCTGCAAAGGGGTGGATCGGTCTGGTGACCAATCCATGACTTGGGATCGGTCTCGGTGAAGTCGCGAGTTCTGATTATACGATGGGGACCGATCAGGTTGGATTAGTAGTGACTCTGATCGGTCTGGTGACCGATCAGGAGTGACTCTGTTTAGTCTGGTGACCGATCACTTTAATTCAAACGCGCTGTCAGACACTCTGATCATGTTTGATCGCACTCTGATTCCTAATGATACACTACTGATACTTGTTCTGAGCCCTCTGATGTTTGATCTTCTGTTGATTTGCTGCCCTAATGAGCTGCTAAGTGTGCAGGTGACTCAGGGACCATCGATGGAGCGTCAAACTGGGTATTTCGCTACAGCAGGTTTGTCCGTTTGCTTCCTCAGGTTGTAACGTTCTCTGGCACGAGCTGCAACAACTAAGGAGCTGATGACCTAGGGCTCGACTGGAGGGGTTTCAGTGAGTCCGGAGGAGGTCAGGGGTAGCTGGCTACTGCAGGTGAGTAGCTGGGAGCTGCTGTAGATGAGCATGTGACCTGGCGATAGAAGCTGGTTAAGCTGTGTAGCGGAGAAGAGCTGAGGAGAGTTTTTGACGAAGTGCTAGAGTTCTTGTTCTCCAGATCGAGAAGCTTTTGCTCTACACTTATGTGATTACTCTACTGTGAATCTTGAGCAACCTTGTGATACTTGAGCACTTGGAAGAGAAACAAGGAGGTTGGTGAGTCCATCAGCGAGAAGACACGAAGAAGAGAGTTCTTGCGTAAGATCTGTGCTGAGTGGAGCTCGGTGAGGAGTTTGCTTGTGTTATTGAGGTTCTAAGTGCTCACTAAGATTTCTTCTTGTGTTTCCTATACTTAATACTTCATTTATCTTGAGACGCTGTGGAGAGGTTACTCCACCGAGAAGGAGGTTGTTTTCTATCCGGATTTTCAGGGGCTTGATTTGCCGACGATCAAGGGATCACCCACCTTAAGGGCACGCCAAGGAGTAGGAGCATGTTATCCCCGAACCTTGTTAACCCTCCATGTTAGCGATCTTGATTGTTGCCTTTGTTTTTGTTTTCCTGTGTTTCTGCATCTCTTTGTTTCTTTTGCTTCCGCTGTGCTACTGACCTTTGAAGTGCAGAAATCTGTTAAGTGTAAGCGATTTTCATGTCCGGCTATATTCACCCCCCCTCCTCTCTAGCCATCCATGTTCCAACAAGTGGTATCAGAGCTTGTGGCTCTGTACAAGCGGCTTAACATCCAAAAGCTTATAACAAGATGGCTGGAAGAGAAGGATTGAGCACGAACCGACCTCCATTCCTCGACGACACTGATTTCTCATATTGGAAGTCAAGAATGGAGTTCTACTTGATGACAAACATGAGCTTATGGTTCGCTGTCAAGGAGGAGTTTTCCCTTCCAAAGGATAATGAAGGAAAGGAGCTTGAGTTTTCCAAGTGGTCGGCTGAGCAAATCCGGGAGGGGGAAGCAAATGCCAAAGCAGTGGTTACTTTGCAATGTGGAATGAACAAAGACCAACTAATCAAGGTTGTTCCCTTCTCAAGCGCAAAGGAACTATGCAATAAGCTTATCGAGCTCCATGAAGGCACTCATGAAACCCGGGCAGCCAAGAAGGGCCTCCTTCTAAGCCAACTTCAAAACCTTTCCATGGGAGAAAATGAAACTGTAAGTATGCTTCATCGTCGGTTCAAGGAGATCTACAATGGTTTTCATTCCATCAGTCAGAAGGTAGAGAACCGAGACCTCGTAAGGTATGTTCTCAAAGCCTTCCCTAGGAATACATTGTGGTCATCCATGGTGGATGTCTACAAGGTTTCCAAGGATTTTTCTTTTGTTAAGTTAGAAGATCTATTTTGTGAGATGGAACTACATGAGATCTCTAACCAAAGTCCAAAGGAGAAACGTATTGCTTTAGTGGCAGGTGACAACAAGAAGAAGGAGATGAAGAAGGAAAAAGAGGAGGAGAACATCCACTATCACAGGGCATGCATGGCACTAGAGAACATAAAGGAGGAATGTGATGATGAATCAAGTAGCTCCTCAACCGCACCTTCATCATCTTCGGATGATGAAGAGGTAAACACTCTCGAGTTAGTGAAGTGCTATAGAGCTATCGCATATTTAACCAAATTGTTAAAGAAATCAAAGAATAAGATTAAGTCATTGAAATTTGAAGTAGAAGACTTGAAATCCTCTAGGGTTGAGGATAGTAATGATTTTCATAATGAGATCCTTGTGAATGAAAATAAGGACTTGAAGAGTGAAGTTGAGAGACTCAAGATTGTTCTTGAGGAATTCTCAACTAGCTCTAAAACCCTAGACATGATCTTAAATTCCCAAAGGGTGGTTTACAACAAGGCCGGTATAGGTTACCGACCTAAAGAACCAACCTTTGTATCATTATTGTCAAGAACCCAATTTAGATCATCAAATGATTCTAGGATTCCAAAAGTCAAAAAGAAATTGACTAAAGCATGGGTGCCAAAGACATTCATTGTAGATTCATTAGGTCCCAAAATTTGGGTACCTAAAACTTCCATATTTCGAATTGTATAGCTTAGGTTGAGGGGGAGCATCTATCAACATGGGGTGTTGATAATGGGTGCTCCAAACACTTGAACTAAGATGAATTGTCATTCACCATAACAAAAGGTCTAAAATTAGGTTTTTCTTTGGAATTGCCTACATTTAATAAATTTGGACAACTTCATGGTTTTGTAATCCATAGTTAAATAGATACATGTTTGTGAATTTTCTTATTAGGAAAATACAACTTTATGATGATGAATTCATTGTGATCAAAGGAGCATGTGTAACGCCCCAAAATTCTCATTTTTAGTTCTTAAAGTCTTTAGAATTATTTTAAAATGGTTTAGAAATATTCTAGATAATTTTAGGAATTTTTAGAATATTTTTATGGAATTTTCCGAGTCCGTTTGGTATTTTTTAAAAAAAAAAAAGGGGAAAGAAAGCCAAAAAAAAAGGAAAAAAACCACTAAGAGGCAGCGGGAGTTCGAACCCGCGACCACCACGAGACCAAGGGAGCGCGCGACCGGCTGGGCTAGGTATCAAGCACAGCAGAGGATGGAGAGACCTTTATTTAAGGTGTAGTTAGGTTAATCCGCCCCATAAGTATAAATAGGTAATTAAAGAGAGAAGTTTTATTTCTCTCCTCTCCAAACCCTCACGCCGACCCCTCCTATTCTGGGCGAAATTACACCAAGCTCTAGGGGGCCGGTCAAGGCTCTTCTTCAAGAGATTTTCTAATATTCGGGATCCCCGCGACGAGAGGAACGCGTAGGCGTGAAGAATTCTCCGAGATCTCAAGTTTCTCCCGAGTCCTAGACGTCAATCTTGGTTGTAAGTCCAAGATATCAATGTAAGTACTGCTCACCTGCAGTAAGAGGCAGTTTTTCCGCGATAATTTCCTTTAAAAGTTTTTAGAAGAGACATTTCCTTTTTGTCTGAGTTTTTGCATGTGATCTTAGTTCATTATATGCTTATATATGTTGATTAATACCCTATGTGAGTTTAGGGACCAAGAAAAGCTATGAGAAAAGAAAAGAAAAGATAAAGATAAGAAAAGAAAAGGCCAAGGCCTTAAGAAATCCCCAAAAGTCAAGACTTAGGGATTTTAGCACGCAAGGTGCTTCAGAAAATGCCAAGGCATTTACAGATAAGAAAGAAAAAAAAGAAAAGCTATTTTATTTTATAAGGCCAGTACCCGGCGTCCAAGGGCATCGTTAAAGAAATCCAGGTGTCCAATTCCAAGGTCTTGGCCCTGGTAGACCAAGGTCTGCTCTATTAGGATTGGTGGCTCGCTACCCCAACCTTTTAGGGAACGCGCATATCAGATGGTACTTACGTCTTCAGTGGATCCAAGTGATTATTATATTCAAGTATATGCTTTAGCAAAGTTTCGAAAATTAAAGAGTTTTCAAAAAGTTAAAGAATAGCTAAAGTTTCAAGTTGAGCCAAGAAAAGTAAATTGAGATTTATTATTGCTTGAGTATGCATGTTTTGAGTTATACATGTTCTTAGTTTTCTTCCAAGCATATTAGTATCTCATATGATGTTCAGTTTGATCTAGAAGCATGTTTGCACATTTCGAGTTTTTGTGAGCTAGATAGTACTTACTAAGCTTATTGCTTATAGATGCATTTCCTCTTATTGCAGATAAAGGTAAAGGCAAGCAATTCTGAAGGAAGACGACGAGGCGGTGCTGAGTAGAGTGTGTGTGGTGGCTGATTATGGAGAGATCTTTGAGACGAGACAATTTAGTTATTTGAATTGCAATGTTTAAGTTTATTCAAATTTCAAGTTCTTGCTTTATGGAGATTATAGAGTATTTGAGTTTTGGATAGTTTTACATGCTCAATTTCTTAGAGTAAAGATTCCATGTCATTTCGTTTAGCATACATATCCTTATGATTGCATTGGATGAGTAGAAGTGTGAGTAGTTAGAGATATTGATACTTTGTTAGAGAAAAAGGTGTTTGTGCCAAGATAGTATCAATTTCCCTTTGAATCAAGTTTTTTTATTGCTTAAAAATGTTTAGAAAAGTTGCAATCACATTTCATAATGCTTTAGCAAGGTCGTAGAACATGTATTTGGTGTTATGAATGCATAGGAGTCAAGATTGATACAAACTCTATTGTGTAAGTTCATATAAACTTGTTTAGTTTATTTTCTTCCATAAAAGTCCTAAATTCAAGTTATGGATTCGTTTGATTGGCTAAATTGTTTAGGAAACTGACATAGAGTATAGAAGTGGTGTCATAGTTTGATATGGCTCGAAACTGAATGAATGGTGGGCTTAAGAAACAAGAGCCAAAACCTGTAATTCTGATTACAGGCGTACCAGTCGACTGCCACGTCACCAGTCGACTGGTACGGGCAGTTTGAGTTGGGTGAGGCTTGTTTCAATAAGTATCAACTACGAGTTTTGAGAAGGAAAGTGTGATATGGTATCATGCATGACTACTTAAGTTAGAATATAATTGTTAGAAGAATTTAAAAAAAAAAAAAGATTTCCGCATTTTACTTTTAGTCGTGTATCAAAAGTTGAGAAGTAGAGGAAAGTAACGATCCGTCTAAGGCAGTTAGAAGGCGGGTCGCTACAGTTGGTATCAGAGCAGTTCCCATTCTCCAGCATCACACACACATCAGCATCAACCTTGCCGTCTTCAAGTAAGAAAGCTTTAAGTTTCAGTTTTTTTTCTATTGCTCCTTTATTTAATTGCAGTATAGAGAAATGCTTAAGTACTACTCACAGGTGTGCATAGAACAAGGAAGCATGTTTAATCCCTTAGTATCACGGAATCATGTTTAATCCCTAGAATGGACATTAGGATACTAAGTGAGAAGATAAGCTTGTACCTAGAAATGTAGTAGTGATTTCTTGTTCCTTTATGCATTATTAGATGGCAAGAAGAGGCCGAGCTACTAATGCTAATAACAGAACTCCAGTTCAAGATAACAGTGAGCCTGGCACAGAACAGTCAAACCTGATGGCAGTCATTGCTCAAATGCAAGCTCAGATTTCAGAGCAACAGAAGGCCATTGCCACACTGATGGCCAATCAGCACCCAGAACCCCCTACACCACCCACGGCAGGAGTGGGAACTCCAGTGGTGGCTGAAGTTCCATCAGTCGCACAGGAGACCCCTGCCGTGAACCGAAGACAAGAAGCATACCTCGTCCAGTGGCAGAGGCTGAAACCCGAAAGCTTCTCAGGCACGACTGAGCCCTGGGATGCCCAGGCTTGGTTCAAGACTTTAGAGAGCACGATGGAGCTTCTTGACTGGCCAGAGGTTGAGAAGGTCAAATGTGCCTCCTTCTGCCTAACTGGAGATGCTCGTATGTGGTGGGAGCGAGTCAAGAGTAAGAAGATAGTCAACCAGATGAGCTGGGCAGATTTTGAGCACGAGTTCTATGAGGAATTCTTCCACATGAAGGTTACCAACAAGCACTTCGAGGACTTCATGGAGTTCAGACAGGGTAGCCTACCAGTGGGAGAAGCAGTTGCAAAGTTCAACAGACTAGCTCGCCTCTGCCCAGAGCTAGTCAGCACAGAGAAGGATCGAGTTAGACTGATGCTTCGCATGCTGAACCCGGAGATAGCACTCAACGTGAACAGCGGGATGCACCGACCCCAGACCAGCGAGGAGTTGGTCAGTAGTGCTCTAATCTCAGAGCACTACCTGAATAGCATCAAGGCACAGCAAGCACACCAGAAGCCAGTCCTGATTGAGAACAAGACAATGGGAGGCCAGAAGCCTCAGCCAAATAGCCAGAACTGGAAGAACAAGAACCACAAAAGGAAGCAGTGGCCTGGCAGCCAGAAAGGAAAACCAGAAAATAAGCAAGCTAGGTATCCACCTTGTCCTAAGTGTGGGAGGAACCATCCAGGAACATGCCTTTTGGGTATAACTGGATGCTATTCATGTGGACAAGAGGGACACAGATCCAGAGATTGCCCAAACAAGTTTAAAGTACTTCCTCAGCAGTCCGTACAGTATGGAGGCCAGCCTCAGTTAAATTACATGCCTACCATGCTGGAGGGACCTCAGATCAGTCAGGGAGGGTTAGAAGCAGCACCAGTTTCAACCAATGCCAGAGTCTTTGCCCTCACGAAGGAAGAAGCTGCCAGCGCCTCCACGGTCTTAACAGGTCAAATAGTTATTTTACAGCATTTAGCTACTACACTGTTTGACACTGGGGCGACCCATTCTTTCGTATCAGTACCTTTTGCTAGTAAGTTACAGGTGCCTACAGAGAGTTGGGAGTCCAGATTCCTGACAACTCTCCCTTCAGGGGAAATCATGGAGTCCACCCAGAGGCTCCGGGCTGTGCCAATCAAGATTTCAGACCGAAGAGCTAANCAGGTTGTACAGGTTTACACATATTGACTTGGCTGGACGGCTTCGGTATGGTGAAGGGTTGCATGGAGACAAGCTGGAGGCTTGTGTGCACCTGAGGGACCTGATATAGCAGGGATGATGAGTCGAGGGGCACAGACTTCGAGGCGTATGTGAAGGATGGCATGGAGACAAGCTGGAGGCTTGTGTGCATCCGAGGGACGAGGGCCGAAGATGAAAAGGGCGCGAAGGCAATAGTCAAGACTGCTGGTGAAGAGTCAGCTGAGGTAAGGGACAAGAGCCGAGGGAGGAGGACTCCAAGGGCAAGCCGGGAAGTGGACTTCAAAGGGCACACGTGAAGGGTGGCATGGAGGCAAGTCGAGGATTTGCATGCGCATCCGAGGGACGACAGCCGGTGGAAGAGGACTTCAAGGGGCAAGCAAAAGGAGTGGACCTGAAGGCACGCGTGGAGGAGGGTCAAGAGAGTGAGTAGGAGTGCTATTGTAAGCTGGGCAGTCGACTGGGGGCTATCCAGTTGACTGCCAAAACTCACAATAGGTTCTGGACCCTGGACCAGTCGACTGCCATTTTGGCAGTCGACTGGTAAGTCACCAGAATTCGAACGTTGGGATGTCAACGGTCGAATCTGAGTGGTGGCAGTCGACTGCCCTGGGACGAGTCGACTGTCAGCGGGTTTTCCAGCCCGAGTTCTATTTAAAGAGGACTCGGTTAGGGCTGGTTTTCTCGACGAAACTCGCTTGGGTAAAGTGAGTTAGTAGTCTTTTGTGCCCAGATCGTGTCCAAGATATTGTGGTGAGGTTTCTCCACCCATAAGGAGCGACGAGGGTTAGCCGGAGGTTATCCCGGGAGTGATCCACCGACGGATTCTTGGATTAGTCACCCGACCAGGGTGGATACCAAGTAAATTCTCTATGTTAGCATTGTTTGTTTTCTTTATTATTGTTTCCGCTGTGCAACTAACAACGCAGGTACAAGAAAGATCTGAAAAATGCTATTCACCCCCCTTTAGCGTACCACATACGATCCTACAATTGGTATCAGAGCGAAGGACTGCTCTTGATCGGACTAACCACCGAGAGAGCACACGCTAGAGGAAAATGGAAGGAGAGGGTCCGCTAGCATGGGATATCCGGATTCCACCTTCGTACGACCGCGACGATTTCGCGTATTGGAAAGGTAAAATGTCATATTTTCTAATGACTAATATTGAAGATTGGATGTGTATAGAAATAGGCTTCGAGTCTCCCAAGGACAAGAAGGGAAGGACTCTTAAGAAGAAGAAGTGGACCGATGAGCAAATTCATCAATCCGAAATCAATAACAAGGTAATCGAAATGTTAATCAATTTAATACCTAATGACATTTTGGGTAGGATTGGTGAGTATAGGGATGCTAAGGAATTGTGGAGCAAGCTAGTAGCATTCCATGAAAATCCTACACAAGCAGAAGAAGAGCCAAAGGAAATGTATTCAGTGGACCAAGAAAAAGAAAAAGAAACGGAAGTGTCAACATCCGAAGAGGAAGAAGCGTCCACATCCTCAAGTAAAGGAGAAGAAGAAAGTGAGAGGGCATCCACTTCAAGAGAAGATGAGGAAGCATCAATTTCAAGGATTGAGTGGGAGGAGAGACCCTCATCCATACAAGAACAAGAAAAAACCTCAACCTCCACCAAAGCCAAGAGAAAGGAACACATCACATGCTTTGGTTGCAACGAAAAGGGGCACTATAAGGACAAGTGCCCGAAAGGTAAAAAGGAGGTAAAATCCAAACCCATTTCAAGTTCCTGTAAATCTAACGTGGGTTGTAGGATTGGAGGAGCCCAAGAAAGGAAAAAGAAGATTAGATGCTTCACATGTGGAGAATTAGGGCACTACCACACCAAGTGCCCTAGAAAAAGTGAGCTGAAGAAAATGGAGCACTTGAGGAGATGGAAGAAAGAAGAAAGGAGGAAGCAAAGATCACATCAAGGGGGAACTTCAAGGGTAAGGGAGGTAATTCCTAACCCTAGGTTAAAATTCAAGTCAAATTCATATTCCTCTATGTATGATAAAAATAATGTTAATTATCCATCCATGCATGCTAGATTTAATGAAAAATGCTTAATGGTGCATAATTTTGGATTTAAGTATAATGATAGGAATAGGGTTAACAAGGTAGATTATAACCCTAGGAAGGTCATGCATCATGAGCAATCAAAGACCTATAGACCTAAGGACCAAGGCATTAACCCTAAGAGGGGAGAAATATGCCTAGAGAAATGGGTAGGTCTAGGAATGTCCAAAGTGGACATATGGATTCTAGGTTTATGAACTTAGAAAGGGAAAATCAAGCTTTAAGGGAAAAGCTTGATAGGTTACAGAAAACCCTAGAGAGATTCACGGTTGGATCTAAGGGTTTGGATATGGTGTTGGGTGGCCTAAACCGCACCAATGATAGATCGGGTCTAGGATACCGATCTAAGGTCTTCCATGCCAAGGGAAAGAGATATGCTAGGATAGCATATGATTATGGCAAGAAGGGGGAGTCCAAAAATGGCATGGGGATGCCATTTAAAGGGAAAAAGGAGGACTTAACCAAAGACGAGGTGGCTAAGGTTAAGAGTGTCAAGTTTGTAGGCCAAGAGTCACTGGTGGAACACCGATGTGGCCTAGTGATGGTTGAGTCATCTAGGGAGGTGGCTAGGGCTAAGAGCTCAAGGGGGAGCTCTAGGAGCCTTTGGGATATATGGTGAATGGACCTTGGGAGGGGGTGCTCCTAGAGGTCTAGATGGATCATGGAGTGTGCCAAAAGAATTGGAGACGGACTTGAGTCTCAATTCTTGGGTTTTGGCACGGTGTTTTTGAGTTTCATGCATGAAAATATGACTTTGGGATCATATTGTATGAAAATTAGTTTTTGGTGTGTAATTGCCATATGAATCAATGCTAGGGACGCATTGTGGGTTGGCATGGGCAAAGACATCAAGAGGAAACCAAAACTAGGACTTTAGGTCAAGGTTCTATTGAATTTTTTTAACTAGTTTTGGGGTTTGTGTCAAACTTGGGAATAGTGATAGATACATTTTGGAATGTATTTTTCCCAAGTAGATATGGGTATCACAAACCTCTCCATAAAATTTGGGAATTTTTGGAGATTTGTGGAATTTCTAGCACATTTCTGAATTTCGTCAGAAAGGCTGAAATTCTGGTTTTCAGAGTATCAGTCGACTGCCTGGGGGCAGTCTGTTGGTGCAGGAAGCACCATATCGAACCTTGTTTTGATATTGGCAAAGGATTCAAAGTTAAGTTTGTTTGTGATCTAATAAAGTTACTTGAGTGTGCAGAAAGAAGTCCTAGCGAAGGGCTGCTAGGCACCTGGCGAAGGACTGCCAGGAAACAAAGTCTTAGCGAAGGGCTGCTAGGCACCTGGCGAAGGACTGCCAGGAAACAAAGTCCTAGCGAAGGGCTGCTAGGCACCTGGCGAAGGAATGCCAAGATACAAAGCCCTAGCGAAGGACTGCTAGGCACCTGGCGAAGGAATGCCAAGATACAAAGCCCTAGCGAAGGACTGTGAGGCACCTAGCGAAGGACTGCGAGGCACCTGGCGAAGGAATGCCAGGATACAAAGCCCTAGCGAAGGACTGCTAGGCACCTACCAAAGGAATGCCAGGATACAAAGCTCTAGCGAAGGACTGCTAGGCACCAGGCGAAGGATTGCTTGGAACTGAAGACCTGGCAAAGGACTGCTGGGCGCCAGGCGAAGGACTGCTTGGTACTGAAGATCTGGCGAAGGACTGCTGGGAAAAAGTCCAACCGGAGGAGTCGGTTGGCAACAGGTAAATTCTCCTGAGAGGAGTAGGTGAGGACGCGTTCCCCGTTGAGGAAACAGTAGGTGTCGGTTCGACCTAGGGCTCCATTTTGGAGACCCAAAGTCAGAACCAAGACAGCTAAGGCTATATAAAACTAATACATTATTGCTCTGTGTTGTTTTGGACTAACCCTGGATGCAGGACCGAAGGAACGAGTGTCTGCAGCTCAGAAAGCCTCAAAGGAGTGAGGCAGAAGCTGAGTAGGGCGCCCCTAGTGTCCCGGGCGCCCCCAAGGTGAATACAAAACAAGAAGGGCAAAAGCACGCTTCGTAAGCTAAGTGGGCGGGGCGCCCCCGTGCTCCCTGGCGCCCCCAGTGCCAAGGGCGCCCGGCACCCAAGCCACCGAAGCGGATAACCCTGATCCAGCCGAGAAGCTCGCTGAAAAGGTCAACCAGGGCGCCCCCAGCGTCCAGGGCGCCCCCAGAGTCAATCCTCAACCCTATTCGAGTGGGATAAGGGCTGGCCGAGGTAATTCCGGATCGGTTGACACGTGGGGGGGCGCCCCCAACGTTCAGGGCGCCCCGAAGTGCTATAAATAGCACCCAACCCCAAGGCTTCTCAACAATCAAGTCTTCCAACGCATTCACGCTCTTCTACTCCTGCGCTCTGCTCCGAAAACCTCCCGACTTGAGATACAAGCGCCGACGACGTCCCTCTGCTCCGAAAATACAATCTACACCGGACGTTGGTAACGAAGAGCAGCTTTTAAGTTTACTGTACTATTCTTGTAATACATTTTGTAAACTATTTTTGCGCACATATAGAATTGCCCGCAGTAAACGGTCAACGACCGTGGGCCTTGGAGTAGGAGTCGACCTTGACTCCGAACCAAGTAAAATCTTGGTGTTTGCGTGCTGTTTACTTTTAATTTCCCCTGAGCATTCTCTATCTTACAATCCGAACGCTTTACAATATTCACCCCCCTCTATCGTTTCTCTCGATCCAATAAGTGGTATTAGAGCGGGGAAACTCAAATTTGGTGCAACCACCAATTTGAGATTTATTTTCGAATTTACGAAATCTTTCATTTCATTTCTTTTTCTTTTTGTTAATCGAGATTGGTGCAACACCACTCGATCTTATTCGCCTTTTTCAATTTTCAATTTTCATTTTTTTACCATAAGTCAAATTGATAAAACGATCAATTTTTAAAAATTTGTCATAAATTTTTTTCCATTATTTTAATATTTTTTTCTCAAAATTCGTGCCACCTTAATTCGAGCAACCTTTTTTTAACTCCTATTTTTTCATTAATCAGAATATTCATTTACTAAAAGTTTATCTCAAAAGCTTTTATTATTATTTTATTATTCTACCTCGAAATTCATGTAATATTTATGTTGGGCTATTTTTTCTCTCTCTCCCGCACTACTAATCCAAGACCAAGTCTTGGGGAGTGTTTGGGAGAGCTTCTGCTAGCTGCTTTTTAGCTTTTAGCCATGCAAAAGTGCTTTTGAGTGTTTGGGAATGTCAGATTCTGCTTTAACTTCTGCAACTTTTACTCAAAAGCTAGAAGCAACAATTTGATGCTTTTTTCTGCTTCTGCTTTTTGCTTATGGTGTAGAATTAAAAGTTGACATTTATACCCTTAATAAATTTATTACTTTACATAATTACCATCCTATTTTTAAATAAAATCTTATATTTTTATATAATTTATATTTTCAAAAAATTTTATACATATTTGTATAAATTTATATAAATTTTATTATTTTATTATTTTTTATATTTTTATTAACTTTATATTTTTTTAAAATATATATATTATTAAAAAAATAATTTTGATATAATATTTAAAATATAATATTAAATATATAAAATATTATAGATCATGTATCAAAATTATATTTAAATAATTGAAAAAAATTAATTTTGATAGTTTAAGGATATTATTGTCATTTAATTAAAAATTAAGCTTAAAAGTGATTATTCACCAAACACTCAAACTTTACCTTGTATCAGCTTTTGACTTCTATTTCCAAATACTGTATGCTTTAGCTTCTTACTAACTTCAAGATAATCACTACAAGAATCACTTTTCAAGAAGTAAAAGCTCTCCCAAACACTCCCTTGGTACATTTCTATTTCTTCTCTTTATGTGCAAGAATTATCCTTAATGGCCAATCAAGAATGGAACAGTATTCGTCCGCCTCTATTCTCTGGCAAAAACTTCAGAACCTGGAAGGGGCTAATGGAATCCCACCTAAAGGCCCATCTAGAGCTATGGATGATTATCCAAACGGGGTTTACAGTACCTATAGAAGATGGAATGTCCATCGCCTGGGATAAAATGGACGAACCAACTCTGAGGAAGATCGAGACAGATGCAAAGGCGACTACAATGTTGGATCGAGAGAAACGATAGAGGGGGGTGAATATCGTTAAAAATTTTCGGAAGAGAGTTAGAGCAAGTACGCAGCGGAAAACACAAACGCAAACACAGATGATTTTACTTGGTTCGAAGCCTAGGTCGACTCCTACTCCAAGGCCCATGGTCGTTGACCGTTTACTGAGGGCAATTCTATAATCGCGCAAAGATTCTTACAAAAGTTTACAGTTGTAGTACAGTAATAGTATAACAGAAATGAAAGAAATCAGTTCTTCGTTACCGACGTCCGATATGAGATGTTTCTAGGAGCAGAGGGACGTCGTCGGCGCTTTCATGTCAAGTTGGAAGGTTTCTGGAGCTAAGCGCAGGAGCAGAAGAACGTAACAGCGTTGGAAGAAGTTGTCTTCAGGCTTGAGGGGTCGAGGGCCTTTTATAGGGTTCTGAGGGCGCCTGGGAGCACGGGGGCGCCCTCCACGTGGCATGTGATCCCCCCTTCTCGCGGTCAGCGAGTTATCCCTTCAAAGTCGGGATAATGCCTTGACGGAGGCGCCCGGGAAGCCGAGGGCGCCCTGGCTGACCTGTTCTGCGGAAGTCTCGGCTGGATAATATTATCTTCTTCGCTGGCTTCAAGTGCGGGGCGCCCTGGCTACTGAGGGCGCCCCGGCCAGTATTCAGCCGAAGCTCCTTTTGCTTCATTTGTTTTGCGTTCACCTTGGGGGCGCCCGGGACACTCAGGGCGCCCTACTCAGCTGCTGCCTCACTCCTTTGAGGCTCTCTGAGCTGCAGACACTCGTTCCTTTGGTCCTGCATCCAGGGTTAGTCCGAAAACAACATAAAGCAGTAAGTTGTTAGTTTTATATAGCCTTAGTTGTCTTGGTTCTGACTTTGGGTTTCCAATATGGAACCCTAGGTCGAACCGACGCCTACTGTTCCCTCAATGGAGAATGCGTCCTCACCTACTCCTCTCAGGAGAGTTTACCTGTTGCCAACCGGCTCCTCTGGTTGGACTTTTGCCCAGCAGTCCTTCGCCAGGACTTCAGTACCAAGTTGTCCTTCGCCTGGTGCCTAGCATTCCTTCGCTAGGTCTTGATGACTAGCAGCCCTTCGCTAGTTGCCTAGTAGTCCTTCACTAGGACTTGGTGACTAGCAGCCCTTCGCTAGTTGCCTAGAAGTCTTTCACTAGGACTTGGTGACTAGCAGCCCTTCGCTAGTTGCCTAGTAGTCCTTCACAGTTGCCTAGTAGTCCTTCACTAAGACTTGGTGACTAGCAGCCCTTCGCTAGTTGCCTAGCAGTCCTTCGCTAGGGCTTTATCTCCTGGCATTCCTTCGTCAGGTGCCTAGCAGTCCTATGCTAGGGCTTTTCCTGCACACTTGAGTAACATGTTAGAAAACAAATAAGACTTAACTTTTGAACCCTTTGCCATTTATCAAAACACAGGTTTGACTTGGGTGTTGTCTGCACCAATAATCTCCCCCTTTATGATTTATGGCAACCCGGTTCAAAAAGTTAAGTTAATTATAGCAGATGATATACTAGTTTTAGTTCCCTCCCCCTGGAAGGAATCTCCCCCTTGATTTTTTAAAAATTCGTGGGGTTTTTGGAAATTAGTTTTAAGTTCAAAGATGCTTTAGAGTCAAATTTTCCAGAAATAATTTTGGTTGTGCACTTTGGAAAATTTGTACTTGTAAAAAGTTTAAAGATTTTGAAAACTTTTGAAGCTTTAAATTTTAAAGTACTCAAATAGTTTTGAAAACTTTAAGTTTAAAGTACCTAGTAAGATTTCAAGCACTTAGGAAAAAATTTTGAAAAACTTGAGTTTCTTCAGTACTTAGAAGGTTTTCAAAGCTTAGAAAAAAATTTTGAAAGCTTTAGAAGTTAGAAAAATTCTGAAAGCTTAGAAGTTAGAAAAATTCTGAAAGCTTAGAAGAACTTTTTGAATAAAGGATAGAGTTTTTGATTTTTGAACCTAAATTGAATTTTGAATTTTGAATTTTGAAAAAAAAATTTAAACAAAAAAAAATTTAAACTAAAAAAAATTAAACTCTCTCCTTTCTTATCTCTCCCCCTTTGTCATATATCAAAAATAAAGAAAGATAGTAAACATACAGATTGCAGAATAAAAAATAATTTGCTTGTACTGAACCAATTCAAGATATGAACTCAATCAAATCAGTTTTAATTTCTCGTTTAGGGTCCTGTCTAACCTAATTAGCTACTTACTAACTGTTATAAATAGTAGTTTTCGCTAGGGTTAGTCAAGTTAAGTGTTCTGTTCAAGTTAGATTTTCTAAACTTGACACTTAACTTGATTACTATGTAAATTGTATTTAGTGCCCCAATTACTGCAGATGCACTGATTTAAAGCATCTTGAATTAAGGCAAAGACCTAAGCATCTCAACCCATTCTAGGTTATCAATCAAAAGTACCCTAAGGTGCTTGTGAGATGCTGGCTGCTAAATCTATAGGTGCATGCAGTTCTAGGGTTAGGGCCTAGGCTATGTCCATTTGCGAAAAAGCCCTAGTTTTGAAGGGGGTAGTTTTTAGAATAAAACTAAATCGAAAAATTTATTTTTAAAACTTTTCAAAATTAAGTAAAAACTGATTTTGAAAAAATAACTTTAAAGACTGATTTTGAAATGAGTTAAGTGGTAAGAAAATGAAAAGTTAGGTTGAACCTATTCTACTAAGCACAATTCTAACTGCCTTCTTAGTGAGCTGAACTCAGACTCAGGTAGGGGTTTAGTGAAAATGTCAGCTAAGTTAGATTTAGAGTCTACATGCGTAAGGACTATTTCACCCCTGGCTACATGGTCTCTTACAAAATGGTGTTTAACTTCTATGTATTTAGTCCTGGAATGTTGGATTGGATTCTTGGTTAGATTGATCGAGCTTATGTTGTCAATGAAGACTTGGGTTTGAGTGTAGTTAAGCTGGAAGTCCTTAAGAGTGTGCATTATCCATAGTAATTGTGCTACACATTCTCCTAAGGCAACATACTCAGCTTCAGTTGTAGATAGAGCTACACAGTGTTGCTTTCTGCTGCACCAACTAACTAGACTACTTCCTAAGAGTTGGCAGCTCCCACTTGTGCTTTTTCTATCTAATTTGCAACCAGCATAGTCAGAATCCGAGTATCCTGACAAGTCAAAGGTTGAGGTCCTAGGGTACCAAATCCCTACATTTAGGGTGCCCTTAACATATCTTAGTATTCTTTTTAGGGCGGCTAAGTGCGTTTCCTTAGCACAGGTTTGGTATCTAGCACACATCCCTACAGCAAAAAGAATATCAGGTCTGCTTGCTGTAAGGTACAGTAGACTTCCTATCATGCTTCTATAGAGTTTAAGGTCTACTGGTTTACCATCAGGGTCACTATCTATTTTCACATTTGTGGCCATGGGGGTACTTATGCTTTTAGAGTTATCCATTTTAAATTTCTTTATTAATTATTTAGCGTATTTGGTTTGATGGACGTGGTTTCCATCCCTAGTTTGTTTAATTTGTAATCCTAGGAAAAAGTTAAGCTCACCAACTAAGCTCATTTCAAATTTATTTTCCATTATTTTAACAAACTCTTTTAGAAAGTTTGAGTTGGTGGACCCAAAAATTATGTCATCTACGTAGATTTGGGCAATAAATATATCTTTTCCTAGGGTCTTAATAAATAAGGTTGAATCAATTTGACCTTGTTTGAATTCTTTAAAAATTAAATAAGTTGATAAGCGTTCATACCAGGCCCTAGGTGCTTGTTTTAACCCATATAGTGCTTTAGTGAGTTTGTAAACGTGGTTAGGTCTTTCTAAGTCCTCAAACCCAGGGGGTTGTCCTATATAAACCTCTTCTTTAATGAATCCATTTAGAAAGGCTGACTTTACATCCATTTGGTATAGCTTAAATCTTTTATGGGATGCAAAGGCTAATAACATCCTAATGGACTCAAGTCTAGCTACTGGGGCATATGTTTCGTCGTAATCTAATCCTTCTACTTGGCTGAAACCCTTTGCTACTAAGCGGGCTTTATTTTTGACTATTTCTCCTTGATCATTTAGCTTATTCCTAAAAACCCACTTAGTGTCAATGATGGATTTGCCTTCAGGTTTAGGCACTAGTTCCCAGACTTGGTTCCTCTCAAATTGGGCTAATTCTTCTTGCATAGCTATGATCCAATCAGGATCAGGGAGGGCTTCATCTATAGTCTTAGGTTCTATTTTTGATATCATAGCTATTTGACTAAGGTTTCTATAGGAGGATCTAGTCCTGACTCCTAGAGTTGGATCACCCACAATTTGATCGGTTGGGTGACTGAGTCTGGGTTTCTTGGTTCTTCTAGAACTTGGTTCAGCCTCAGGTCCGGCTGGTCGGTTTGGTTCACTATTTGATTCAACTCTTTGAGCTGGTTCAATTGTTGGGTTAATAGTTGGTTGATTTGACTCAGTAGTTGGTTCAATAGTTAGTTCGTTTAAGGGTTCAATTAAAGGTTCAACAGTTTGTTCATTATATTCCTGATCAAAATTTGATGAAGTTAGGTCTGGATTATCAGATGTTGAGTTGATTTCTTCATCAAATATTAAGTTTGTTGTTTCTTCAATTTTCTTAGTTTGTTTATTGTAAACCCTATAAGCTCTACTTGTGGTTGAGTATCCTAGGAAGATACCTGGGGTTGACTTAGACTGGAATTTTCCTAGATAGTCTTTGGTGTTTAGGATATGGACTTTACATCCAAAGACTCTTAGGTAGTGTAGATTTGGAAGTCTATGATAATATAACTCATAGGGTGTTTTGTTGTGTCGCTTGTTAATCAGGACCCTATTTTGAATGTAACAAGCCGTACTAACTGCTTCTGCCCAATATTGATTGATCAGTTTGAATTCGTTGAGCATAGCCCTAGCGGCTTCCTGTAGGGTTCTATTTCTTCTTTCAACTATCCCATTTTGCTGGGGGGTTCTAGGACACAAAAATTCATGTATGTACCCATTTACCTTACACAATTCCTCGAACCGTTGATTTTCAAACTCTCCCCCGTGGTCACTCCTAAGTCTTTTAATCTTAGTATCGTTTTGATTTTCAATTAACTTACAAAAGTCATTGAATAGGTTTAGGGTTTCATCTTTGGTCTTTAGAAACCTAACCCAGGTAAATCTAGAATAATCATCAACTATTACTAAGCAGTACCGGTTTCCACTTAGTGACTTGGCTCCATGTGAGTCAAATAGGTCAACGTGCAGGAGCTCAAGTGTGGTTTGAGTTAGATCAGATTGGATTAGTTTGTGATTAGATTTGGTTTGTTTACCTTGATTACATGATTCACATATTAGGTTTTCATTATTTTTAATTTTGGGGATACCTTTGATTAAGCCAAGTTGGGTGATTTTTGAGATAGTTCTCAGATTAGTATGACCTAATCTCCTATGCCAGAGGTTTGATTGTTCTAACTGAGTTAACATACATTTGGGTACAAGGGGAAGGTTTATAGTGTAAACATTATTTTTCCTAGTGCCCTTAAGCATGATTTCTAAGTCTTGTACGTTTCTAATCAGGCAGTTAGAATTGTTGAAGGTGACTGTATAACCAGAATCACATAACTGACTTATGCTGAGCAGGTTAAAATTGAAGTTTTCAACCAAAAGAACGTTCTTAATAACAAAGTCAGATTTAAGTTCAATATTACCTGACCCAATTACCTTGAGTGTAGCATTGTTGTCAAATGCCACTGAGCCTAGGTTCTTGAACTTGAGTTTGGTGAATTTCAATTTATCTCCAGTCATGTGTCTGGAGCAACCGCTATCCAACATCCATTGGTCCAAATCTTTATGTTCCTACACATAAAGAGTTTTGTTGATTTGGATCCAATTAGAGTTAAGAATAGTTTAAATTGATTTTCACAACCTAGTCTGTCTCACCCAGTCTAGAGTTATCAATCATGTTAGCCTTATAGGTTGTGTGAGACAGGTTTTGCAAAGAAAATTAATTTGAAAAACTTTATGATTCGTTTTGAAAAACTTAACTTAATTTTGAAAACAATCAATTTATTTTTAATTTTAAAAAAAATGTTTGAATCTATCATTAACTGAAGGTTTGTGTTAGATTCGAATTTGACAAAGACTAGTTTGAATTTGAATTTCAAAGATTTGCTTCCAGGTCTTGGCGAGGCACTAGGCCTTCTTTGGCCGTAGCCTTATTGGATCATCAACCCTTTCCTTGACAAAGCCTTTCAGTGAAGTTTCATTTTCAAAATTAATCTTTGAAAAATTCTGGTCTAACTAGTTTGGGTTTTGGATCAGTAGCTTCGGCTAGTTTCACCAGTCTAAAGAGACTAAGTAAAGAATACTTGACCTTATTAGAATTGGTTTCCCTAACGTACTATCATCTCACCGCCACCCAATATTATGTTGTCAAATTTCAGTTAAGTTGGTTCAGTCCTTAAACTAACCATTCCTAAATCTAAACATGGCAAATTGCAGAAATTAAATAAACAAGCAAACATGCAATTTAAAGACAAAGAAAGTTGGGTTTTATCTAACAATAAATATGGTTTTTAATTTGGCCCTCCCTGGACTAAAGCCACGATAATGGTTTGGCAAGATGTGAATCTTGTCCTTGGGGATCCAATACTGATTTGTTCCAGTTTGTTTGTTCAGGCACAGTTTAGATACCCATGCCTGAACTTTAGGTCTGGATTGGTTCAGTACAGCATAATAGGATCTTTGCCTAAATTTGGTTCTATAGCCTAGTCCGGATCGATTTAGAATTAACTTCTGTTTTCCAAGAATCATGTCAAGACCCTTGGAACCAGAAGTGAATCGTTCTAAGGCAGCTCTAAGATCCTTAACTTGAGTTTTCAGGGAGGAGTTCTCTTTCTCAAGTTTTTCAACTTGAGTAGGGGTTCCTTCTTGAACTTTCTCAGTTAAGGGTCTAGAGTCAGCCCCCTCTTTCAGGAGTTTTACTTCCTGTCGGAGGGATTCGACTCGGAGTTTAGCTTTCGCCAAATCTCTAGAAAGATACGAGATTAGTTCGTTTAATTGACTTCTATTGAAACCACTTACCTTGATTTCTCCGTCCTCTGAAAAGGTCAGTCTGCCGTCATCCTGTTCTGATTCTGACTCAGTCTCGACTTCTTCTGAGGTGGTCAGGGCTAGTAGGTTTGACTGGGGTGCCTCTTCTTCTTCCTCTGAGGAAGATTCGTCCCAGGTTACTTGGAGTGCTTTCTTTCTTCTTGTCTTCTTGGTCTCCTTTAGGTTCGGACACTCCGTCTTGTAGTGACCCTTCTTCTTGCACTCGTAGCAGGTCACGTTAGGCTTGTTTTTGTCATTTGTGGGTTCAGCTGGTTCGTCCTTTCTTCCGCTTGTTTTCCGTCTGTTGGTTTGGTTCTTCAATTTTTTATAGTAGCTTCGGGCCAGTCGGACCAGCTCAGGTCGATCTCCTTCTTCGTCTTCTGAGTCTGAGTCTGAGTTAGACTCGGGTTCAGGTTTAGGCTTCTTCTTTGTTGTTCTTCCAGTTTTTCCTGCAACAAAGGCAATACTTTTCTCGGCCATATTGCAGTTAGTCTGTTCGTGTAATTCTAGTTCAGAAAAAAGTTCATCTAACTTTATTTTTGAAAGATCCCTTGAAACTTTGTATGCATCTACCATAGATGCCCACAAAGTGTTTCTTGGGAAAGCATTTAGTGCGTACCTTATTAAGTCACGGTTTTCGACCTTGTGACCAATAGTGTGTAGACCGTTCATTAGTTCTTGGATTTGGGCGTGAAACTGCGCTGCCGTTTCGTTGTCGGTCATTTTGATGGTATACAGCTTGTTTAGGAGCAGATCTCTCTTGTTGATCCTAATGTCTGATGTTCTTTCATGCAGCTCGATCAGTTTCCCCCACAGCTCCTTGGCACTAAAGGGCTCACCCGGTTCAGTTTCTCTTTTGTTAAACCACATTGTAGGGTTTGAGTTGCCTTTGCATCGGCTTCTATTTTGCGCTTCAGAGCGGTGTCCCATTTTGAGTAGGTCTGAGGTACTCCTTCAGCGTTCTTGGGAATCTCCAGTCCGGACTGGATGATTATCCACATATCCACCTGAGTTTTCAGGTGGACCTCCATTCTGCTCTTCCAGTAGGAAAAATCTTCCCCACTGAAGAGAGGTGGTCTTGCAGTGTTGAATCCCTCTTGCATGGTCATTTATCTGAGACTTTAAGAAAAAAAAGAGAGATCCCAAGACTTGGTCTTGCATTAGTAGTGCGAGATAAAGAAGAAAATATTTGTCGAGGGGTGTTGCACCAACCTCGACTTACGAGAGAAATTTCAAAAAAAATAAGAAAACGTAAAAATCCAAAAAAAATCTCAAATTGGTGGTTGCACCGAATTTGAGCTTCCCCGCTCTGATACCACTTGTTGGATCGAGAGAAACGATAGAGGGGGGGTGAATATCGTTAAAAATTTTCGGAAGAGAGTTAGAGCAAGTACGTAGCGGAAAACACAAACGCAAACACAAATGATTTTACTTGGTTCGGAGCCTGGGTCGACTCCTACTCCAAGGCCCACGGTCGTTGACCGTTTACTGAGGGCAATTCTATAATCGCGCAAAGATTCTTACAAAAGTTTACAGTTGTAGTACAGTAATAGTATAACAGAAATGAAAGAAATCAGTTCTTCGTTACCGACGTCCGATATGAGATGTTTCTAGGAGCAGAGGGACGTCGTCGGCGCTTTCGTGTCGAGTTGGAAGGTTTCTGGAGCTAAGCGCAGGAGCAGAAGAATGTAACAGCGTTGGAAGAAGTTGTCTTCAGGCTTGAGGGGTCGAGGGCCTTTTATAGGGTTCTGAGGGCGCCTGGGAGCACGGGGGCGCCCTCCACGTGGCCTGTGATCCCCCTTCTCGCGGTCAACGAGTTATCCCTTCAAAGTCGGGATAATGCCTTGACGGGGGCGCCCGGGAAGCCGAGGGCGCCCTGGCTGACCTGTTCTGCGGAAGTCTCGGCTGGATAATATTATCTTCTTCGCTGGCTTCAAGTGCGGGGTGCCCTGGTGGCTGGGGGCGCCTTGGCTGCTAAGGGCGCCCCGGCCAGTATTCAGCCGAAGCTCCTTTTGCTTCATTTGTTTTGTGTTCACCTTGGGGGCGCCCGGGACACTCAGGGCGCCCTACTCAGCTGCTGCCTCACTCCTTTGAGGCTCTCTGAGCTGCAGACACTCGTTCCTTTGGTCCTGCATCCAGGGTTAGTCCAAAAACAACATAAAGCAGTAAGTTGTTAGTTTTATACAGCCTTAGCTGTCATGGTTCTGACTTTGAGTTTCCAATATGGAACCCTAGGTCGAACCGACGCCTACTGTTCCCTCAACGGAGAACGCGTCCTCACCTACTCCTCTCAGGAGAGTTTACCTGTTGCCAACCGGCTCCTCTGGTTGGACTTTTGCCCAGCAGTCCTTCGCCAGGACTTCAGTACCAAGCTGTCCTTCGCCTGGTGCCTAGCATTCCTTCGCTAGGTCTTGATGACTAGCAGCCCTTCGCTAGTTGCCTAGTAGTCCTTCACTAGGACTTGGTGACTAGCAGCCCTTCGCTAGTTGCCTAGTAGTCTTTCACTAGGACTTGGTGACTAGCAGCCCTTCGCTAGTTGCCTAGTAGTCCTTCACTAGGACTTGGTGACTAGCAGCCCTTCGCTAGTTTCCTAGCAGTCCTTCGCTAGGGCTTTGTCTCCTGTCATTCCTTCGCCAGGTGTCTAGCAGTCCTTCGCTAGGGCTTTTCCTGCACACTTGAGTAACATGTTAGAAAACAAATAAGACTTAACTTTTGAACCTTTTGCCAATTTCAAAACACAGGTTTGACTTGGGTGCTGTGTGCACCAACATACAATCCTACAATGTGGCCTAACCAAGGAGCAACTCGAACTAGTAGGTCCATTCAGATGTGCGAGAGAAATTTGGGAAAAATTGATTAACCTTCATCAAGAGATCTCAGGAGAAGAAGAAGATCAAGCAAGTTGTCTTGCACTCTCGGTCCAAGCACAAACAGCCGAGTCAGAGTCTGAACACGAATCCAAACCAGAGTCAGAAGACGAATTGACTGAGACAAAAATTGTAACCAATTTCGAATCTTTTTTTGAATTACAATTAAGTAATCAAACAAATACTGTAATGGTCGAGGAAGGTATAATTTCAATTGCAGGAAAAGATCCAAGAGAACCACCAAAGAAGAAGCCTCAACCTGTACCCGAGTCCAACTCAGACTCGGAATTAGAAGACAATGGAGGAGATCGACCCAAACTGGTCCGGTTTGCTCGCGACCAGTACAAAATACTGAGGAAACTATCAAACAAAAGAAAGATGGCTAAAATCAAGGGGGAGACCTCCAAGAAGAAATCTAAAGGTAAATGTACAGTATTTGAAAATCCATTATTTACCTTGAATAATATGATTGAACCTTATAAATTAGTTAAAGCAAACATTAGTAAATTGGAACAAGAAGATGAAATATTGAAACATAAGGTCAAAATGCTAGAAAGCCTAATTCACAATCTTGCTAATTCTAAAAACCCAGAATATCATTACAATTATGATATAACTTAGATCATTTTTGACATGCTTAATTATTTATTTTTGCTTAGAATTAGGCTTGATTAGTTTAAGGACTAAAGAGTAACTTAAAACTTGAAAACCTAGTATTGGGAGGCGGTGAGATAATAGTACGTTAGGGAAGCCTTTTCTAATAAGGTCAAGTATACACTACTTGGTCTCTTTAGACTGGTGAAACTAGCCGAAGCTACCGATCCAAGACTCAAACTAGTTAGACCAAAATCTTTCAAGAAGTAACTTGAAGATGAATTTTCTATAAAAGGCTTTGTCAAGGAAAGGGTTGATGATCCAATAAGGCTACGACCAAAGAAGGCCTAGTGCCTCGCCAAGACCTGGAAGTCAATTAAAGAAAATCAAATTCACTTTACTATTGTCAGATTTGAATCTAACACAAATTTTAAGTAAATCTTAGATTCATAACAAATGTTTTCAAAATTAATAAACTTAACCAATTTTGTTTAAATGGTTATCTCACAAAACCCATAAGGTTAACATGTTTGATCACGTAGAACTGGGTGAGATATCTAGGACCTAAGAATATATGTCATTATCCTTTTAAATAAAACTAAAAGTGGTTTCAAAAGTTATTTAAAATTATCTCTATTTTTTCAAACTAATTTAGTTTACTATACCCCACTTTTTCATCTCTAATATTTTTTTCAAAATATTGAATTTCATGTTAAAAATCACAATAGACTCATTTTAAATAGAATTTAGGGTTTGTTTGATTTAGTTATTTGATTGGTCAGACACAGTCAACCCTAGTCAACATAGTCAAACATGGATAACACTGAAGTCCCCTAGGACATTAGATTGAGTTAAACGGTACAGGGGGAGTGGTTTATTCTTTTTAATTTTCTTTCAAAATATCTTTGAAAAATTATTATCATTTCAAAATGGTTATCGAAAACTGTGCTATCATATCAAATTGTGTTTTCAAAAATCTATATCCTTGAAAATTATCACACTCAAAAGGCATGTTCAAAATTGTTTCTTTAATTTTGACAAACCCTAAGACTAAGAGGAGGATTAACTTGTGGTCAACAAGCCTCCTAGGACTGTGCCAGATTTAGGGGGAGTTCAAATTAAAAGAAAAAGTTAAAAAATACTATGCCTTCAAATAATTACTATTTTTTCAAAAATTGTGCTTTACAAAAATCATTATCATTTTAATATGTTTTTCGAAAACGGGGCTTATGCTTTAAAATTATCTTCATTTCAAATTGAATTTTCTAAAATTATATTATCATACTGTTATTCAAAACTATTCTTTTGATTTTAATAAACCCTAAAGATACAGAGGAATGTCCACTTCATGATCTATAAGGACTCCTAAGATGTGTCAAATTTAGGGGAAGTCTAAATCAAAAGAAGATTTTCTGACAAGATTTTTTTTGCAATTATTTGTTTTGAATTATTAAATAATTCTTGTGGTTTGAATCAAACCTAAAGACTCAGAGGAAGAGTACTTGTGGTCAACAAGCTTCCTAGGACTGGGTCAAGTTTAGGGGGAGGTCAAACTGAAGGATTTGCTAATTTCAAAATAATATGTTTTCATGTACTGCATTATTTAAATTTGTCTGAAAACATAAGGGTGTTTGTTTAAATACTTTCATTTTTTAATACTTATGGAAAATAATATTTACTTGAGTTTGAAGAATTTCTAGGACACTTAGGAAAATATCCTTGTAGTCAACAAGGTTTCCTAGGATTGTGTCAGACTGGAAAAGAAACCAAGTCAAGTAAAATATTATCATTTAAAAATAAGATTTTTCAAAAGTACTTATACCTCTCAAAAATTCTAATATTTTTTAAAAGTATAAATACTTTTCAAGGCACTAACATTTTCAAAGTATGAATATTTTGTGCAATACTAACATGTTTCAAAAATCAATTTATTCAATCTTGTTTAAAGTGAAAATGTCTACAAAATTATTTTTAATTGCACAATACCTTTTAAAGTGGAGTTTTGTTGTTGCTATGCCTTCAAGAATTATACTAAGTATTTTTATGTTTTCAAAACTCATAGGCTCTGATACACAAACTTTTTTAAAAAAATACTTATTTTAAAATATATCTCTTTATTGATATATATAGCCAAGGGGGAGAGCAAGAAAGAGAGAAAAGAATTTTTTTTCTCCTTTTCGAAAAGCAAAAATTTCTAAGTGTTTTAAATTTTTTTAAGTGCATGTTTTTTTCTAAGTAAAGGTTTTTTTTGGTGAAAAACTTGTCTAGAAAATTCTTAAAGATTTTATTTTTCAAAATACACAAAGTATTTCCAAGCATATTCTTCTAAGTGTGCAAATTCTTTTAAAACAAAATTTCCCAATTCTCAAAGTGGAAATTTTTTAGGGATATTTGGATTCAAAATTTTGCCTAAGTAATTTTTTTAAACAAAATTTAGGCTTGCTTTTCAAAAGTGTTTTTTGATACAAATGCTTTTACTCTTTTTGAAAAACACTTTGTCAAAAACTTATTCTTGGTAAAACTCAAAACTCCCTATTAGAAACCTTGTTCGCCCATGTATGTTTTTGATATATGTCAAAGGGGGAGGAAAAGTCAAAGTTAAGTGTTTTAAGTGTTTTATAACACAAGTATTCAGGGTTTTAGGGGGAGTATGAGAAATAAAGATTTTTTTTCAACTCTACATTTATTCTGTTCATAAACAGTTATACTTCAGGGTTTACCTTATGTTCTTAACTGTTATATGTTTTTAACTTAACTTTGAATTGTGTTGCCATTAATCAAAAAGGGGGAGATTGTTGGTGCAGGAAGCACCATATCGAACCTTGTTTTGATATTGGCAAATGATTCAAAGTTAAGTTTGTCTGTGATCTAATAAAGTTACTTGAGTGTGCAGAAAGAAGTCCTAGCGAAGGGCTGCTAGGCACCTGGCGAAGGACTACCAGGAAACAAAGTTCTAGCGAACGGCTGCTAGGCACCTGGTGAAGGACTGCCAGGAAACAAAGTCCTAGCGAAGGGCTGCTAGGCACCTGGCGAAGGAATGCTAGGATACAAAGCCCTAGCGAAGGACTGCTAGGCACCTGGCGAAGGAATGCCAGGATACAAAGCCCTAGCGAAGGACTGCGAGGCACCTGGCGAAGGAATGCCAGGATACAAAGCCCTAGCGAAGGACTGCTAGGCACCAGGCGAAGGATTGCTTGGAACTGAAGACCTGGCGAAGGACTGCTGGGCGCCAGGCGAAGGACTGCTTGGTACTGAAGACCTGTCGAAGGACTGCTGGGCAAAAGTCCAACCGGAGGAGCCGGTTGGCAACAGGTAAATTCTCCTGAGATGAGTAGGTGAGGACGCGTTCCCCGTTGAGGGAACAGTAGGCGTCGGTTCGACCTAGGGCTCCATTTTGGAGACCCAAAGTCAGAACCAAGACAGCTAAGGCTGTATAAAACTAATACATTATTGCTCTGTGTTGTTTTGGACTAACCCTGGATGCAGGACCGAAGGAACGAGTGTCTACAGCTCAGAAAGCCTCAAAGGAGTGAGGCATAAGCTGAGTAGGGCGCCCCCAGTGTCCCGGGCGCCCCCAAGGTGAATACAAAACAAGAAGGGCAAAAGCATGCTTCGTAAGCTAAGTGGGCGGGGCGCCCCCGTGCTCCCGGGCGCCCCCAGTGCCCAGGGCGCCCCGCACCCAAGCCACCGAAGCGGATAACCCTGATTCAGCCGAGAAGCTCACTGAAAAGGTCAACCAGGGCGCCCCCAGAGTCAATCCTCAACCCTATTCGAGTGGGATAAGGGCTGACCGAGGTAATTCCGGATCGGTTGACATATGGGGGGGCACCCCCAACGTTCAGGGCGCCCCGAAGTGCTATAAATAGCAGCCAACCCCAAGGCTTCTCAACAATCAAGTCTTCCAACACATTCACGCTCTTCTACTCCCGCGCTCTGCTCCGAAAACCTCCCGACTCGAGATACAAGCGCCGACGACGTCCCTCTGCTCCGAAAATACAATCTACACCGGACGTCGGTAACGAAGAGCTGCTTTTAAGTTTACTGTACTATTCTTGTAATACATTTTGTAAACTGTTTTTGCGCACATATAGAATTGCCCACAGTAAACGGTCAACGACCGTGGGCCTTGGAGTAGGAGCCGACCGCGACTCCGAACCAAGTAAAATCTTGGTGTTTGCGTGCTGTTTACTTTTAATTTCCGCTGTGCATTCTCTATCTTACAATCCGAACGCTTTACGATATTCACCCCCCCTCTATCGTTTCTCTCGATCCAACACAGTCGACTGGTCAAGGCTGATTTTTGTATCAGCAGTTGGTTTGGGGTCCAAATGAAGCAAAACAAGTGTATGGGGGGCTATTACACATTGTTTATGGTCATTGGGGATTAAAAGAATCGATAATTGGGATATTGTTGGGTTCTTTTTGATGTTAGGCAAAGGGGGAGAAGTGTTGGGTTTAATTTGGGAAATCAAACATACCTTTGCAAGAAACCCTAGGTTTAGGTGGAGTGGAGATTAAGGGGGAGCATGGTTGCTCCATTCTTGGCGTAAGAGGAACCTTGGAGAGGTTCTTAAAAAGTCTTTGTAAGTCCAATGAAGGGGGAGCTTGGGAGAAGCTTTAAAAAGCCCATTTTTGGTGAAAATTCCTAACTTGGAGGCTTAGGTGTAGGGAGCCTTGGGATAGGTTTTAAAAAAAGCCCGTTTCGGAAACTCCTAACCTGGAGGGTTAGGTGTAGGATGCCTTGGGATAAGATCCATGTATGCATTGCATATGCATTTATTAAGCAGTATTCTTGCTATCTATTACTCTTTGTTTTCCCTAACTTAAACGTATTGCCAAACATCAAAAAGGGGGAGATTGTTGAGGCAATCTGTGATCCAGAGTGATCATGTGTTTTGATGTTTGGGCAAAGGGTTTAAGTTAGGCTTTCTCTTGTGTACTAATATGTGTATGTTGTTGGTGCAGGAAGCACCAGATCGAACCTTGTTTTGATATTGGCAAAGGATTCAAAGTTAAGGGTTATTTGTTGTCTAACAATGCTGCTTGAGAGTGCAGGAAACAAAGTCCTAGCGAAGGGCTGCTAAGCACCTGACGATGGGCTGTCAGGAAACCAAGTCCTGGCGAAGGGTTGCTGGGTGAAAACCAAGTCCTGGCGAAGGGCTGCTAGGCGAAAACCAAGTCCTGGCGAAGGGTTGCTAGGCGAAAACCAAGACCTGGCGAAGGGCTGCCGGGCAAAAGTCCAACTGGAGGATCCGGTTGGCACCAGGTAAACTCTCCCGAGAGGAGTAGGTGAGGACGCGTTCCCCTCCGAGGGAACATTAGGCGTCGGTTCGACCTAGGGCTCCATTTTGGAGACCAAAGTCAGAACCAAGACAGCTGAGGCTGTATAACCTATTATTTTATTATTTTATTATGTTTTGGACTAACCCTGGATGCAGGACCGAAGGAACGAGTGTCTGCAGCTCAGAGTGCCTCAAAGGAGTGAGGCAACAGCTGACCAGGGCGCCCGGAGTGTCCCGGGCGCCCCCATGGTGAACACAAAACACAACAAGACAAGAAGGACTTCGACAGTACATACCCAGGGCGCCCCCCCTGTCCCGGGCGCCCCCATTGCAAACCAACTCTGCCGCGTCTGCGCTACACGCCCAGGGCGCCCCCGCTGTCCCGGGCGCCCCCAGCCAGACTTGCCGAGGAGACCTCAGCGCTGCGGATAAGAGCTGGCCGAGTCAACCAGGGCGCCCCCAGCGTCCAGGGCGCCCCCGTCAAAGGGTTATCCCGAGTTCTTAGGGATAAACCCTTGACCGCGCCTTTTGGGGATCAAGCGCCACGTGGGGGGGCGCCCCCGTCGACCAGGGCGCCCCCAGGCCCTATATAAAGGGCCCTCGACCTCCTTCTTCAGAGCATCAATTACTGCGACGCTTCCACGCTCTTCTGCTTCCACGACACGCTCCAGAACTCTTCCAACTCGAGCTGACGACGTCCTGCTACTCCAACACTTCGATCTACACCGGACGTCGGTAACGAAGAGCTTAATTAAGTTTACTAGGCTGATTCTGTAATACTTTTTATTGTAAACTTTCTCGAACGTATAGAATTGCCCGCAGAAAACGGTCAACGACCGTGGGCCTTGGAGTAGGAGTCGGCACAGGCTCCGAACCAAGTAAAACGACCGTGTTAGCATTGTTTTTGTGTCTTATTTCCGCTGCGCACTTACTCTTTTTAAATCCGAACGATTTGCGACATTCACCCCCCCCCTCTCTCGCATTTCTCGATCCAACATATGTGAGTGTGCAGGTTGTACAGGTTTACACATATTGACTTGGCTGGACGGCTTCGGTATGGTGAAGGGTTGCATGGAGACAAGCTGGAGGCTTGTGTGCACCCGAGGGACCTGATATAGCAGGGATGATGAGTCGAGGGGCGCGGACTTCGAGACGTACGTGAAGGATGGCATGGAGACAAGCTGGAGGCTTGTGTGCATCCGAGGGACGAGGGCCGAAGATGAAAAGGGCGCGAAGGCAATAGTCAAGGCTGCTGGTGAAGAGTCAGCTGAGGTAAGGGACAAGAGCCGAGGGAGGAGGACTCCAAGGGCAAGCCGGGAAGTGGACTTCAAAGGGCACACGTGAAGGGTGGCATGGAGGCAAGTCGAGGACTTGCATGCGCATCCGAGGGACGACAGCCGGTGGAAGAGGACTTCAAGGGGCAAGCAAAAGGAGTGGACTTGAAGGCACGCGTGGAGGAGGGTCAAGAGAGTGAGTAGGAGTGCTATTGTAAGCTGGGCAGTCGACTGGGGGTTGTCCAGTCGACTGCCAAAACTCACAGTAGGTTCTGGACCCTGGACCAGTCCACTGTCATTTTGGCAGTCGACTGGTAAGTCACCAGAATTTGAACGTTGGGATGTCAACGGTCGAATCTGATTGGTGGCAGTCGACTGCCCTGGGACGAGTCGACTGCCAGCGGGTTTTCCAGCCCGAGTTCTATTTAAAGAGGACTCAGTTAGGGCTGGTTTTCTTGACGAAACTCGCTTGAGTAAAGTGAGTTAGTAGTCTTTTGTGCCCAGATCATGTCCAAGATATTGTGGCGAGGTTTCTCCACCCATAAGGAGCGACGAGGGTTAGCCGAAGGTTATCCGGGGAGTGATCCACCGACGGATTCTTGGATTAGTCACCCGACCAGGGTGGATACCAAGTAAATTCTCTGTGTTAGCGTTGTTTATTTTCTTTATTATTGTTTCCGCTGTGCAACTAACAATGCAGGTACAAGAAAGATCTGAAAAATGCTATTCACCCCCCCCTCTAGCGTACCACATACGATCCTACAGCCAGGTCCTAGCTTGGGAAGCTAGGTGTTGGAAATCCTAGTGAGTAAAGTCAGGTCCTAGCTTGGGAAGCTAGGTTGGATGAAAGCTTGGTGAGTGAAGCCAGGTCATAGCTTGGGAAGCTAGGTTGGATGAATGCCTGGTGAGTGAAGCCAGGTCCTAGCTTGGGAAGCTAGGGTGGATGAAGTCCCGGTGAGTGAAACTGGGCATGGACTCTTGGTCTGGGGGACTGAGCACGAGTCAGAGAAGGCTGGGAGCCTGTTCTCTTGACTTAGAGTGGATTTGGCCTTGCCTGGATCGGTCTGGTGACCGATCAGGGAAGTTGGCATGGAGTTCCTTCGTGGATCGGTCTGGTGACCGATCCAGTGATGTTTAATCGGTCTGGTGATCGATCAGGGAGCATACAGAGACTTTGGAAACCTTTCTGTTCGGCTCCTGATCGGTCTGGTGACCGATCAGGGAGACTATTCAGATCATTTTGGTGAACGATCAAATGTCGCGAGCTTCTCACTATGACCAATCAGGCTGGAGCCTGATCGGCCAGGAGGTGTTCTGATCGGTCCCCAAACCGATCAGGCCACACCCTGATCGGTCTGGTGACCGATCAGGCGTGTAGTTTATGGCAAGCAGACTGCTGGATCTGTCAGGTGACCGGNACACATAAAGAGTTTCTTGATTTGGATCCAATTAGAGTCAGGAATAGCTTAAATTGAGTTTCACTGCCTAGTCTGTCTCACCCAAATCTAGGGTTTTCAATCACGTTAGCCTTATAGGTTTCGTGAGACAGGTTTTGATAGTTAAGACTATTTTGAAAATTTTGATTAATTTTGAAAATAATTAAATTTTGAAAACTTAATTAATTTTAAAATTTTTGAAAAGATGTTTAAATCTACAAATAACTGAAATTTTGTGTTAGATTCGAATTTAAAAAAAATAATTTGAATTTGAATTTCAAAAATTGGCTTCCAGGTCTTGGCGAGGCACTAGGCCTTCTTTGACCGTAGCCTTATGGGATCATCCACCCTTTCCTTGACAAAGCCTTTTAATGAAATTTCATTTTCAAAATTATTCTTTGAAAAATTTCTGGTCTAACTAGTTTGGGTCTTGGATCGGTAGCTTCGGCTAGTTCCGCCAAATTGGCTTCCCTAACGTACTATCATCTCACCTCCACCCAATACCATGTTGTCAGGTTTCAGTTAAGTTTGTTCAGTCCTTATACTAACCATTCCTAAATCTAAGCATGGTAAATTGTAGAAATTTTAAATAAACAATCAATCAAGCAATTGCAATCACGAATTAAATTCTTATCTAATAATGAATATTGTTTTCAGTTTGGCTCCCCCTGGACTAAAGCCACGGTGATGGTTAGGCAAGATGTGAATCTTGTCCTTGGGGATCCAATACTGATTTGATCCAGTTGGTTTGTTCAGGTATAGTTTAGGTACCCATGCCTGAATTTTATCTCTGGACTGATTCAGTACAGCAAAGTAAGATCTTTGTCGGGATTTGGTTCTATAGCCAAGTCCGGATCGATTTAGAACTGATTTCTGTTTTCCAAGGATCATGTCAAGACCCTTGGAACCAGATGTAAATCGTTCTAAAGCTGATCTAAGATCCTTAACCTGAGTTTTCAGGGAGGAGTTCTCCTTTTCAAGTTTTTCAACTTGAGTAGGAGTTCCTTCCTGAACCTTCTCGGTTAAGGGTTTAGAGTCAGCTCCCTCTTTTAGGAGTTTTACTTCCTGTCGGAGGGATTCGACTCGGAGTTTGGCTTTTGCCAAATCTCGAGAAAGAAATGAAATTAGTTCACTTAATTGACATCTATTGAAACCAGTTACCTTAATTTCGCCGTCTTCTGTAAAGGTCAGCTCGCCGTCGTCCTGTTCTGATTCTGACTCAGTCTCGACTTTTTCTGAGGTGGTCAGAGCTAGTAGGTTTGATTGAGGTGCTTCTTCTTCTTCTTCTGAGGAAGATTCGTCCCAGGTTGCTTGGACCGCTTTCTTTCTTCTTGTCTTTTTGATTTCCTTTAAGTTTGGACATTTTGTCTTGTAGTGGCCCTTCTTCTTGCACTCGTAGCAGGTTACATTGGGCTTGTTTTTGTCATTCGCGGGTTCAGCTGGTTCGTCCTTTCTTCGGCTGATTTTCCGTTTGTTGGTTCGGTTCTTCAGCTCCTTGTAGTAGCTTCGGGCTAGTCGGACCAGCTTAGTTTGATCTCCTTCTTCGTCTTTTGAGTCTGAGTCTGAGTTAGACTCGGGTTCAGGTTCAGGCTTCTTCTTTGTTGTCCTTCCAGTTTTACCTGCAACGAAAGCAATACCTTTCTCGACCATATTGGTGTTAGTTTGTTCGTGCAGTTCTAGTTCGGAAAACAATTCGTCTAATTTTATTTTTGAAAGATCCCTTGAGACCTTGTATGCATCTACCATAGATGCCCACAAGGTGTTTCTAGGGAAAGCGTTTAAGGCATACCTTATTAAGTCACGGTTTTCAACCTTGTGACCTATAGTGTGAAGACCGTTCATCAACTCTTGGATTCGTGCGTGGAGCTGGGCTGCTGTTTCGTTGTCGGCCATCTTGATGGTATAGAGTTTGTTCAGGAGCAGATCCCTCTTACTGATCCGAGTATCTGATGTCCTTTCGTGCAGCTCGATCAATTTTGCCCACAGCTCCTTGGCACTGTTGAAGGGGCCCACGCGGTTCAGCTCCTCTTTCGTCAATCCGCATTGAAGAGTCTGAGTCGCTTTAGCGTCGGCTTCGATTTTTCGTTTCAGAGCGGTGTCCCATTCTGTGTAGCTTTGAGGAAGTCCATCAGCATTTTTGGGTATCTCCAGTCCGGACTGGATGATGATCCACATGTCCACTTGAGTTTTCAGGTGGACCTCCATTCGACTTTTCCAGTAAGAAAAGTCTTCTCCACTGAAAAGTGGAGGTCTGACGGTGCTGAATCCCTCTTGTATGACCATTTGATCTGTAAAAGAAAACTAACTAAAAAATATCCCAAGACTTGGTCTTGGATTAGTAGTGCGGGATAAGGATAATAAAATATTAAAAAAAAATTTTGTTTTGGAAAAAAAATTCGAATGAGAAAAATAAATAAAAATCCGAATTTTTTTTTCAAACTGGTGGTTGCACCAAGTTTGAACTTCCCCGCTCTGATACCACTTGTTGGATCGAGAAAACCGATAGAGGGGGGGGGGTGAATATCGGTAATCGTTTTTCGGAAATTTTAGAACAAGTACACAGCGAAAATTAAAAATCACAACACAGAGACACAGTCGATTTTACTTGGTTCGGAGCCTGTGTCGACTCCTACTCCAAGGCCCACGGTCGTTGACCGTTTACTTTGGGCAATTCTATATACGGCGCAAACAGTTTACACAATTTGATTACAAAATAAGTGCAGTAAATAATAAAAAAAACGCTCTTCTTTTCCGACGTCCGGAGTAGATCGACTTTTTCGGAACAGCGGGACGTCGTCGGCTCGAGTTGGAAGGTTTCCGGAGCAAGGCGCGAGAGAAGAAGAGCTTTGAGACGTTGAGTGAATTGATGTTCGAAGTTTGGGGTCGAGGGCCCTTTATATAGGGCCTGGGGGCGCCCGGGACGTCGGGGGCGCCCCCCCCCCCCCCCCCCCCACGTGGCCTTTGATCCGTCAAAGTCTCGGTCAGCGTCTGATCCCTTTATCTTCGGGATCATCTTTGATCGGGACGCCCGGAGCGCTCGGGGCGCCCGGATTGACCGGGTCAAAGTGTTATCTGGCTTCAAAGAGAGCTGCTTCGACAGTTGGTGCTGGGGCCGCCCGCAGCGCAGGGGGCGCCCGGAGTGCAGGGGGCGCCCGGGAGTTGTACTGTTTGAAGCTGCTTTTTTACTTGTGTGTTTTGTGTTCACCTTGGGGGCGCCCGGGACACTCCGGGCACCATGGTCAGCTGTTGCCTCACTCCTTTGAGGCTCTCTGAGCTGCAGACACTCGTTCCTTCGGTCCTGCATCCAGGGTTAGTCCAAAACACAACAAGACATTAAGTGGTTAGTTTATACAGACTCAGCTGTCTTGGTTCTGACTTTGGGCCTCCAAAATTAAGCCCTAGGTCGAACCGACGCCTACTGTTCCCTCGACGGGGAACGCGTCCTCACCTACTCCTCTCGGGAGAATTTACCTGATGCCAACCGTTCCTCTGGTTGGACTTTTGCCTGACGGTCCTTTGTCAGGACTTGGATGCCGAGCTGCCCTTCGCCCGGTGCCTAACATTCTTTCGCTAGGGCTTCAGTCTCAGGCTGTCCTTCACCTGGCGCCTAGCAGTCCTTCGCTAGGGCTTTTGACTCTGGCGTTCCTTCGCCAGTGCCTAGCAGTCCTTCGCTAGGGCTTTTTACCCTGACATTCCTTCGCCAGTGCCTAGCAGTCCTTCGCTAGGACTTTTCCTGCACACTAGAGCAACTTGTTAGAAAACAAGTAAGACTTAACTTTTGACCTCTGTTGCCATTATCAAAACACAGGTTTGACTTGGGTGCATTCTGCACCAACAATTTGTTGGTAATATAATATTGGATTTTGTAACGAATATTATTTCGTTGCAAATCGGCAACTAATATTTTATTCGTCGCGAAATTTTCTTCGAGTTTGTGACAAACTTTAATATTTGTGGACAAATTGCAACGAATTTGGCGACGAAAAGTTTTTTGTTGCTAAAATGCTGCAAAGTATTTTTGTTACAAATTTTGTTGCTAATTTGGGATGAATATTTTTTCGTTGCAAATTTTATCGCAAATATGCAAAAAAAATTCTTTGCAAAGTTTTGTCACTAAAACATTGGTTTTTTGTAGTTTCATGCCGGAGAGAGTTGCATCGGCTGGGGGAAAGATGAGGCGACGATGGCTATGAATCGGGGTAGGGCATCGACTGTCACACCCCGAGACCAACGGTGCCGCTGATCTAATATAAAATCAGACAACATCTCCCCTGTTCGGCAGACAATTTACACATACATACAAATACACGCAGATAAATATTGGTCTCAGGCCACAATACAGATATATATAGCATAAAGAAACGAAACACCACGATACTGGAAATATAAAACTCACTTGAACTGCCCTCGGGACAGACACACAGCAAAATCACATCACAACATCCAACAAAGGACTCAGAAATACAATACCATATGAATGGAACATGAATATAAGTCCACGATATATGAAAATGAATACAACACATAAAGAATGTGTTGGTGCATAATGCATTAGTGATGAATAGTCATCCTCTAGAATTTCGATGTTTGACAATATACTAATGTTAGTAACAATATATGTTAGATAATATATTAAGGGTGGTCAAAGTGATCAAGGGTTAAACCAAACAAGACCTTATGTTTGGTAGGGTAAACCCAAGGTTGATCAGTTTGACAAAGGAGTTAGCCAAACATGATCTGATGTTTGGCAGAATGAATAGAACTCAGGGTTGATCAGTTTGACCAAGGGATTAAAACCAAACCGGACTTGAGGTTTAGGATTATATTTACCTAAAGATTAGAAGAAGTCTAGTCAGGATCATGATGACTAGCAAAGGAGTGATTATGGTGAAAGAAACCCTGGTGAGTGAAGCTGGGTTCTAGCAAGGGAAGATAGGTGAAAGAAATCCTAGTGAGTGAAGCTAGGTGGACTAAGTCCTGGTGAGTGAAGCTGGGCATGAAGTCTTGGTCCAGGGGACTGAGCACTAAGTCCTGGTCGGAGATCGGGCAACAGAGTCTTTGCCGAACGAGAATTACGGACAGAAGTAGAGACGGGTCGAGGTCGGACGTCTCGAGATCCGAGTTCTCAGAGGTCGAGTAAAAGTCCAGCCAGAGGTCCCGGTTGGCAAAAGCTTTAGTCGAGCGGGAATCACGAACAGAAGTAGAGACGGGTCGAGGTCGGACGTCTCGAGATTCGGGTTCTCGGAGGTTGAGCGAAAGACCAACCGGAGGTTCTGGTTGGCAAAAGTAACTTCTCTAGTTTGGAGTAGGTGAGGACGCGTTCCCCGAGAAAGGGAACATTAGGCGTCGATTCGACCTAGGTTTTCAGATGAAATCCAAAGTCAGAACCAATAAGTTAAGGCTAAAATTATTTGTGTTTTTGTCTTATGTCTGTTGTCTTGTAGATACCTAGAGTTGGAGGCAAGATAGGCCCCAGATTGGAGCAGCCCATCCCAGGTGCTTGGCAAGCCAAGCGCCTGTGGCTTCCCAGGCGCCTGGGAAGGGGTGGTCTTATCCCTGTTGCGATTTCTGTGGTTCGGATGAAGTTTGACCGTGACGTAGCAGGCGCCCAAGACCTCACAGGGTCCCGAGAAGCTTATATATAAAGGGGTTCGACACCTCATCTCAGTATATCAACTTTCGCATCAGTTTAAGCATTCTCTGTTGGAGCAAAAGTCCAGCCAGAGGTCCCGGTTGGCAAAAGCTTTAGTCGAGCGGGAATCACGAACAGAAGTAGAGACGGGTCGAGGTCGAACGTCTCGAGATTCGGGTTCTCGGAGGCTGAGCGAAAGACCAACCGGAGGTTCCGGTTGGCAAAAGTAACTTCTCCAGTTTGGAGTAAGTGAGGGTGCGTTCCCCGGGAAAGGGAACATTAGGTGTCGATTCGACCTAGGGTTTCAGGTGAAATCCAAAGTCAGAACCAATAAGTTAAGGCTAAAATTATTTGTGTTTTTGTCTTGTGTCTGTTGTCCTGTAGATACCTAGAGTTGGAGGCAAGATATGCCCCAGATTGGAGCAGCCCATCCCAGGTGCTTGGCAAGCCAAGCGCTTGTGGCTTCCTAGGCGCCTGGGAAGGGGTGGTCTTATCCCTGTTGCGATTTCTGTGGTTCGGATGAAGTTTGACCGCAACGTAGCAAGCGCCCAAGACCTTACAGGGTCCCGAGAAGCTTATATATAAAGGGGTTCGACACCTCATCTCAGTATATCAACTGTCGCATCAGTTTAAGCATTCTCTGTTGGAGCAAAAGTCCAGCCAGAGGTCCCGGTTGGCAAAAGCTTTAGTCGAGCGGGAATCATGAACAGAAGTAGAGACGGGTCGAGGTTGAACGTCTCGAGATTCGGGTTCTCGGAGGATGAGCGAAAGACCAACCGGAGGTTCCGGTTGACAAAAGTAACTTCTCCAGTTTGGAGTAGGTGAGAGTGCGTTCCCCGGGAAAGGGAACATTAGGTGTCGATTCGACCTAGGGTTTCGGGTGAAATCCAAAGTCAGAACCAATAAGTTAAGGCTAAAATTATTTGTGTTTTTGTCTTGTGTCTGTTGTCTTGTAGATACCTAGAGTTGGAGGCAAGATAGGCCCCAGATTGGAGCAGCCCATCCCAGGTGCTTGGCAAGCCAAGCGCCTGTGGCTTCCCAGGCGCCTGGGAAGGGGTGGTCTTATCCCTGTTGCGATTTCTGTGGTTCGGATGAAGTTTGACCGCAATGTAGCAAGCGCCCAAGACCTCACAGGGTCCCGAGAAGCTTATATATAAAGGGGTTCAACCCCTCATCTCAATATATCAACTTTCGCATCAGTCTAAGCATTCTCTACAAAGCAAAAGCGCTCAAGTCGAAGCTCTGCGACCAAGGAGGCTCCAGGAAGAAGCGTTCGGCGCTTCGAACTTCCAGAGTTGGTCGAGTTTTTGGTTTGTTTTTTATTTACAAGTTGTGTTTCAATTTACTTTCTTTGATTGTAATTCGAATTGTAAGACGGGTATTCTCCGCCTCCGAAAATTCCGGAAAGGAGACCATTAGTGGACTCACGCCAAATACATAGGCCTTGGACGTACTGACCTAGGGGGGTCGGGAACTAAGTAAATAAATCCCGCGTGTACGAGTGTTTTGTCTTTCTTTTATTTTATTTTCTGTCGCGTACTAACCCTGATAGAAAGACGTTTTCCGACGAAATTCTGGCTAAAATTTTGAGTCGATATTCACCCTTCCTCTATCTACCGACACCGATCCTACAGAATGTTATAAACAGAAAACAAACGTGGAAGCACCCAACAACGAAATCGAAGGGACCTGGGACCAGCAACTGGGCACCTCCAGCGAGCTATCAACCTGAAAACAAAACATTGTGACGGGTGGTGAGTCCAAGTGGACTCCGCAGGTATATAGAAAGATATGCATGACAGAAAAATAGCTAAACAAGCTATATAGAAACAATAGAATACAGTCTCAGAAATAGTATCAGAAATATGCATAACTGAAATAATAAAGGATTGTACATACCAGTAATCAGTCAATCTTGATTATAAAAGGACTCGTACCATACGAGCAAGTGCAGGGCCATCAAACCACATAAATGGTATGTCCTGTATGTATATGTCAAACAAGTGCAGCAAATAAATGCAGCAAACACAATCGAATGCACAAATGTATCATATGCACATGATGCAATGTCATGGTCACCCCCTAACACCAGTCAAGCCACCGAGACATGTGATAATATGTAGGCCGAGTGGGTAGAGCTGTGACACAGTCCGCACTCTGCCATCACTGCTCCTGAGTGACTGAGTGGACAGGATGCTTGTGGAGTAAACACTTCGCCCCATATGTATATGGGAGAGATATCTCTATCATCATCTCTGGTCTATGGGAAGAGAAGGGATCCTTGCCTGCTACCACGCTTCGAAACCACTACCCATGAGCGGTCGAGTGGAGCAGTACAAAGCTAATGCACACACCCAACGATATCCACTAACCCATGAGTGGCCGTGTGTGCATATCATGTGCCGGAAGATGATAGACTCAACCATAAGGGAGTTGCTGATCGTCGACATGCAGTAGTGTGTTGAGACCGGTGCGTACGGCTAGAGGGGGTGAATAGTCGATCACCCACTTGATTCGCAGTTTCTTCTTACAAATGTTAGCACGCACAAGCAAAAACATAAACTATTAATTAAAACCAATGCTAACACAAACCGTTTACGTGGTTCGGAGATAAAGCTCCTACTCCACGGCTGTCCGTAAAGTGGACGATCCCGATCCGTTGGTGGATGACTCCCCGGAAGACCTCCGGCTAGCTCGTGTCGCTCCTTGTGGGTGGACAAACCTCGCCACAAACTCCCAACAACACCTGAGCACTTGGAGACTACTAATAAGCTTTACCCAAGCTTATTTCGTCAACCTTTGTCCAACTATACCGAGCTCTCTTAAATAGAGCTCACAGCTGAAATAGCCATTATCAGTCGACTGGTGCCAACACCAGTCGACTGGTCCACCTTGGATTCGAACGTTACAGCCTAACGTTCGAATTCCAGCTGACAACAGTCGACTGCACATAAGATCAGTCGACTAATCTTTCTGTGCTCTACATCAGTCGACTGATCCAAGCATCAGTTGACTACCCAAATCCTAAACCTAGGGTTTCCCTTCCCGAATACAATTCTCTCACACTCGGACACTCACAACTTAGCTGACTCTTCTTTTGCAGCTTCGACCTATTACCTTCAAGCCTTCTTCGACTTTAGCTCTCGTCCCTCGAATGCATACGAACCCGTGGCTCGCCCTCATGCCATCCTTCGCGTATGCCTTGAAGTGTGCTTCCCTCGACTCATCGTTCCTGCTTTGTCCACGATCCCTTGGATGCATACAAGCCCATGGCTCGTCTCCTCATGCCATCCTTCACCGGACCCAAAGCCGTCCAGCTAAGTCTATGTGTATCCTGCAAACCTGCACACTCACATACACATATCAAATACAAGGATGATCCTAACTTAAAACTTTTGCCCAAATATCAAAACACATGGTCACTTCGGACTATAGATTGCTCCAACAGTCTCCCTCTTTTTGATGTTTGGGAATACGTTTAAGTTAGGAAAAACAAATAGCAAATACAATGCTAAATAACATTTTGGACTTACGTTGCCAAGGCTTCACCTTGGCCTTATACCGCCAATGCATATGCAATGCAAACATGCATGAATCCTATCACAAGGCATCCCCACACCTAAACTCCCCAATGAATTAGGATTCTTACCAACCGGGCTTTTTAAAACCTCTCTAAGGCTCCCCATACATTGGACTTACAAAGACTTTTTAAGAACCTTTTCAAGGTTCCCCTTTTGCCAACAAATGAGCAACAATGCTCCCCCTTTACCTAAGCTCCCCCTTGACCTAGGATTTCTTTCAAAGGCGTGTTTGGTTTCCCACTTAAACCTAACACTTCTCCCCCTTTACCACACATCAAAAGGGCTCCAACAATCTCCCTCTTATTAAATCCTTTAACCTTTTATGATCATAAACAAAGTGTATTAACCCTCATAAGATTATACACTTGTTTTACATCATTAGAACACTTTTCGATTGCTGAAAAACAGTTTCAACTTGTATCAGTCGATTGAGATAGTTACCAGTCGACTAATCCCCATCGAAAACCCATACAGTAGCTAGTCTCTCTCCAAAAACACTATTACCAGTCGACTGCCGCCTGTACCAGTTGACTGGTATCCTTAAATTTACATTTTTAGCATTTCTGACCCAATTTCAGAAATGCACCAGAAATTTAACAAATCTCTAGAAATTCACAAATTTTGTGGAGAGGTTTGTGGTACCTGTGTCTACTTGGGAAAAATACATTAAAAAATGTATCTATCACCAATCTCAAGATTGACACAAAACGCAAAACTATCTAAATGGTTCAATTGAACTTTGACCTAAAGTCCTAGTTTTGACCTCCTCTTGATGTCTCTGCCCATACCAAACCATAATGCATCCCTAGTATTGGTTTATGACATCTATACATCAAAAATCAAATTTCATGCAATATGACCCCAATGTCATATTTGTGGGATCGGATTGAATCGATAGAGGGAGGGGGTGAATATCGATCGTCAAAACTTTTTTGGAAAGCGTAGAGTAATTGCACAGCGGAAATGAAAAACAATCGCTGACACTTTTGTTTTTACTTGGTTTGGAGTCGCAGTCGGTTCCTACTCCAAGGCCCACGGTCCTTGACCGTTTACGATGGACAATTCTATATTTCGTCAAATGTTTTACAAGATGAAGTTGAATATAGAATTAAAAAGAATACAACAATAAAACTATTTTTATACCAACAACCGGAGAAGGTGGAAGTTTGGAGCCGCGGGTCGTTGTAGGCGCTTGAATCTCGAGTTCGAACAGACGCCTAATGTTCCCTCCTATGGGGAACGCACCCTCACTTACTCCTCTCGGGAGAGTTTCCTGTTTGCCAACTGGCTCCTCCGATTGGACTTTTGCCCAGCTTCACTTACCAGGTCTTAGTGCCCAGCTTCACTCACCAGGTCTTTGGTGCCCAATCCCCGACCAGGTCTTAGTGCCCAGCTTCACTCACCAAGTCTTAGTGCCCAGTTCATAGAACCAGGACTTAGTGCCCAATGTACGTAGGACTTTTCCTGCATACTTGATTATCCTTGTTAAATCACAACACACCTTAACTTCTGAACCCTTTGTCATTATCAAAATACAAGTTTGACTTTGGTGCTTCTGGCACCAACAATCTCCCTCTTTTTGATTTATGGCAACATGGTTCAAAAAGTTAAGAGAAAAACATTTTATAGCACATCTAACAAGCAAGATTATCAAAAATAATACTTCAAACAATTTTCAATTATCTCCCCCTGAAATAAACATTCTCCCCCTCAAACAAACATTTTCCCCCTCAAACAAGCATTCAGTTTTTGTAAAACTTCTAAGTGCTTTTAAGTTTGACTAAGTGTTTTGCAAAAACATTTTTATCAAAAAACTTTTTACACTTAGACAATTTTCCACTTAGACAAGTTTTGCAAGCCTAAATTTTGGTTTTTACTTACAAGGCTTTGCAAAAAGAATTTTACAAAAAAAATTTAATCAAAATTTTAAAAGGGTTTCAATTTTTGCACACTTAGAAAAGATTTCGCTTAAGAACAGTTTATGCAAAAAAATATTTTACTTGAAACAAAAACTCTTTAAGGAATTTCTAAACAGGTTTTCGCAAAGATTTGTTCTCTAAGATAAACTTTACTTAGAAATATTTGCCAAAAATTTCAAAAGGTTTTTGCTCAGACAAACTTTGTTTGCTAAGGAAAATTTTACTTAGAAATATATAGAAAAATGCTCTTCGAAATTTTTGAAACACTTAGAAATTTTTAAAAGCTCTTAGAAATACTTAGAAGAAAATTTTGAAGTACTTACAAAAATTTGAAGCACTTAAAAAATTTGAAGCACTTATCAAAAAAATTGAAGCACTTAGAAATTTTTTTTTGAAGCACTTAGAAATTTTTTTTTGAAGCACTTAGACATTTTACTTTATTTTTTGAAGCAGAGATAAAAAAATTTTGAAAAAAAATTCTCTCTCTTTTCTCCTTCCTCTCCCCCTTTGCCATATATTAAAAAAAAATGATAACAACTATTGCAAGTTAATTTTGAATTAGAGCTAGTTATAAAATTGGAAGTCTATATTAAACCAACTCTAGTGAAGTCAAACAACACAAACCAATTAATCTGACTCCGTTTGGGTCCTGTCTAACCCAGTTAACTACTTACTAACTGTTATAAAATAGTAGTTTTCACTAAGGTTAGTCAAGTTAAGTGATCTGATCAAGTTAGATTTGCTAAGCTTGAACACTTAACTTGATTGTTGTTCAATTTGTATTTATCACCCCAATTACTGCAGATGCACTGACTTAAAGCATCTTGAATCAAGACATAGACCTAAGCATCTCAACCCAGTCTAGGTTATCACTCAAAGTACCCTAAGGTGCTTGTGAGATGCTGGCTTCTAGATCTATAGGTGCATGCAGTTCTAGGGTTAGGGCCTAAGCTACATCCATTTTGCACAAAAACCCTAGTTTTGAAGGGGTTAAGTTTTTGAAAAACTAAGTCAGAAATTCATTTTAAATTTCAATAACTTGATGAAAGAAATGATTTTAAAGAAATTTAAATTCTATTTTTTTTAAAAAAAAATGAAAATTGAACAGATTTTTGAAACACAATATAGAATAGTCCTATTCTACTAAGCACAACCCTAACTGCCTTCTTAGTAAGCTAAATAAGTAGCCATAACATGAAGTAGATAGCTCAGCAGGTAAATAAATATCAAGTAGATAACATAGCTAAGTAAAAGGTCAACTGGTCAACACAAGGACCAATAAAGTCAATAACAAGTCAACCCTACTGAGTAGGGCATGTCAAATAGTCAGGAGTACAATCAGATAGCTGGGAAACCACTCAAGTCTAGGAGGAAGGGCCCGGGGGAAAGAATGGACTGGGCTGCCATGACCGGAACATGGGCATCATCTCGTTGTGTCAGGCCTGGTTCGCTTCGCGTTCGGCTCGAAAGGCGTCCATGTACTCAGTGTGATAGGCCAGGTTCACATTGTGCTCGGCATGAAGAGCGTCCATGAACTCGATGTGGTGGGCCTCAACCTCCTCGCGAAGACTGTGGAGCTCTGTCTGTAATTGAGCCAAGTGCTGGTCGGTAGTCGGAGGTGGAGGCTCCCGTAACTGCTCCTCGATCTCGGCGGTGAGCTTGGCTACATCGACCTCAACCTCCTCATCCGAGTCGACCTGGTGTCGGGCCCTCTGTCGCCTCCACGATAATGCCCCCGCAGCTGAGATATCTATGCCCGCTAAGGAACAGTTCCTAGACCCTATCTCATCGAATTCGGTCATCGGGATGACCTCTCCGGCAGTGACGTCGCGACCATGGTGGTGTAGGAGGGAAGTTATAATGTGACAGGATGGCGTGCGTACTCGAGAGTGGGTGGATATGCTCGATGCGTAAGTGATCGTCTGGAACATGTGGAGACCAATGTCTATGTCCAAATGATGGATGATCGCGTAGAGGAGGAAGGTGTGGAACGGTCGCATGGTCGCGACATCCCGAGTGGTCAACAGAAGGATACATCGGACCAGAACTCTATAGAGAGCGTAGTCCTGGACATGGATCGACGGACTGAAATCTCTGTATCGTCGAATTTCGAGCATCTCCATAAAAGTAGGAATAAAGAGTGTCCAGGGTGATATGAGAATAGGGGGTAGCAAAAGGAAGGTCAGTCGGAGGATTGCAACAAAAAGTAGACTGAGAAAGTCGTAGTCCAAGGAATCGGTTAAATAAAGTAGGTGTAATAGCAAGGGGAATAGATTGTACAGTAGTAGAGTAACAAAAGTCATCAATTTTAACTAAGTTATTGTAGAACTCAACACATAAGGTGGTGTTGACTGGGTGGGTGCAGTAAACAAGATGGTCGAGTTGATAAAAGTTAATTGCATCCATAGCCGTTGGACAAAATTGAGCAAAGAAATGTCTATTCAAGAAGCTGGTTTTGTGTAACTTGACGTTTTCTAAATAGGTAAGAAAAGTTATGCATTTATTAAAGGGAATTAAGAAAAAATTAATCGGAAATGCATAAGTAAATCGTACCGGGGCGACATTATGAAAGTTGGGTGATTGAGGACAAGAGAAGAGCCTTCGGGCGCCTTAGAAGGAAGAGGAAGGGAAGAGGAATTCGTTTGGTGTGGCAAATGAGGAAGAGGTGAAGGACTTATAAAGGGTTTCACGAGCGCCCTGGCGCCCGTGAGTGCTCTAGGGCGCCCGTATTGATTGAGGCGCTCGAGAGCTTCTTGGGCGCCTGAGTCAGGATGGTAAGGACTTTTAGCAGCTTTGCTGCCTTGAAGTTCATTAAAGCATGAGGCGCCCGTAAGGTCTCGGGCGCCCGTGTTGACCAAGTTTGACCGTTGACCAGGTTTGACTGTGTTGACTAAGTTTGACTCAGTTGACCAGGTTTGATCAATTAATAACTAAGCTAATCAAGCCCTAAATTATGTTCAAGATGAGTCAAATTTGACATACAAAATGAAATTCAATCTTTGGAAAAAAAAGGCTGAGTGAAAAAGTAGGGTTAAAAACTGAATTGATTTTGAAAGATTTGAGGTAATTTTGAACAAATTTTGAAAACACTTTGAGGATAATGAACTATATTAGATCCTAGATATTTCACCCAGTTCTACGTGACAAAATAGGTTACCTTATCTAATTTGTGAGATGTTTTATTTTTATTTTTTGAATTAATGTTAAATCTAAGATTTATTTAAAACTTGTGTTAGATTCAAATTTATCAAATAGTAAATTGAATTTGAATCTTGAAAATTGGCTTTCAGGTCTTGCCAAGGCATAGAGGCCTTCTTTGGCCGTAGCCTTATTGGAGCAACAACCCTTTCCTTGACAAAGCCTTTTATCGAAATTTCATTTTCAAATTACTTCTTGAAAAATTTTGGTCTAACTAGTTTAGGTCTTGGATCGGTAGTTTCGGCTAGTTCCACCTGACTAAACAGATCGAGTAGGGTACGCCTTACCCTACTTGACCTTATTAGAGAGACTTCCCTAACGTACTATCATCTCACCTTCACATAATACTATGTTGTTCAAGTTTTATGTAACTCTTTTGTCCTTGAAGAAACCAATCCTAATTCTAAGCATAAAATTGTAGAAATTAAATAATAAAAAAACAAGCAGCATGCAATTAAAGCAAACAGTTATCTAAGTAAGGTCACAATTGGAGTAATACTCCAGATTTTCAAAATCAACAAGATTATGAATCAAATTTTCTAGCATATTGGCCTTATGTTTCAGGGTTTCATTTTCTTGTTCCAATTTTTTGAATTTTGCTTTAACTAATTTTTAGGACTCAATTACGTTATTCGAAGCAAACACTGGATTTTCAAATATTGTAAATTTACCTTTCTCGATTGTTTGTCCAGTGCTCTTGAGGGTTCCGTTTGTTGTAGATGGCGAAGGTTGACTCTTGTGAGTGGGGCACTTATTCTTGTAGTGTCCTATTTCGCTGCATTTAAAACATATTATATGCTTTTTAAATTTTGAATCTACCATGTTACCGTTTGATTCTTGGTTGGGAATCTCCACTTGATTTTAGCCGTCTTTCTTTTCTGTTTCCTCAGCATCTTGTAGTGGTCATGAGCCAACCGGACCAGTTTCTGACGATCCCATTCTTCGTCGTCAGACTCCGAATCTGAGTCGGACTCGAGTACTGGTTGAGGTTTATTCTTTGGTGGTTTTCTCGGAGCTTTCCCTGCAATAGAAACTATACCTTCCTTGACCATTGCAGTATTAGTTTGCTCATTTAATCTTAATTCAGAAAAGATTCAAAATTAGTTACCGATTTTGTCTCGGAAAACTCGTCTTCTGACTCTAGTTCAATGTCGAAGTCGGATACGGACTCTGTCTCATCTTCTGATCCGAAGTCGATTTCGAGGTCGGGTGCCGAGTCTGTCTCAGCTACTTGTGCTTGAGCAGAGAATGCAAAATAACTTACCTGATCTTCCTCTTGATCTGAGTTCTCTTGATGTAAGTTGATCAATTTCTCCCAAATTTCTCTGGCACATCCGAATGGACCGACTAGCTTGAGTTGTTCTTTGGTCAGGCCACATTGTAGGATTGCGGTTGCCCTTGCATTTGTCTCAATTTGGTTGAGCATTGATTCATCCAGTTTGTGTTAGTGATATGAGAGAAGTGTCCTAAGGAAATCGTCTTATGATTGTAATCATTTATTTTAATAAATGAATATTCACTATTTGAGTATACATGTTTGTGTATTTGATTGAGATCTTAAACTCATTTACTGAATGTCCGCAATAAAATTCACAGCATGAGAGAATTTGTGATGAATTCACAACTAGTGATTATCTCTACATGTGCAATTGTGAAGTATTGAAATTGTCCCTAGTCGATGAATTGATAAATACGGACATATCAATTCTGTTGAGACTAGCATGGGTTATTCTCTAATCAGCTGATTCTCACTGGCTAGTGACATTGAGATGTCCGAAGATAAACATGAATGCTAGTTAAGGGAACTAGTTCATTAGAGTGACTGGCTATAAAACTTCATATGGTAGTCTACAATAGATATGCCAGTGAAGTTCTTACTGCAGCTTAAGTGCGATGTTCCTTTGACTTGTGGTGTTCAAGTCATCTTGGTCATAAAGACTTATACTTTGACATCTTAAGCAAGCATCTCCAAGGAGGTGTGGACCCAGGATGATTGGGTATAAGCCGAAGTGCCCGAAGATGTTTGAACAACCTACAAAGGATTCACCACTCCTTGCGAGGAGATGTATACCCGAGGCCTATCGTCGGATTATTACTCGAAGCCTCTGGCCAGAGCATAACATGTTCAAAGTATGAATCTCTTAAATACATGAGAGTAATTAGAATCCGTAGGACGAGAAAACGTTACTTGAGCTAGGTGTGACGTAGTCAGCCTAGTGGGGACTGACACACATAGACCATGTCCTGAACCAAGTGGGTATAAGATGGTGAAGGGAATGGGGCACGATTCATTATAGCTGCTGAAGGGTTTCAGAATTATTTCTGAGGTCAACCGTTGATCTTTCGATTAATTGGGGATCATGATGTACTACTAGGTACCACTCATGATCGTTCTATAATTGATTAATTATATACGGCCAACATAAATCGAAAGCCTATTTAGTCACACGCACTACAAGTAATCCGAGGGATTTAAAATGAGTTGAAAATTGGATTTTCCAATCAAGAGAGATTAGGTTTGGTTGAGCCAAATGATAAGTCGAATCTGAATTTTTCAGAGACGCATCGGAAGCGTAAAATGGCTAAGTCTTTTGAAGACTTAATAGATGAATTAAATAAGTTTAATTCATTGGGGCGTGGCTTGGATGGGCCGGCCAAAGAGCGCCTCCATCCTCTTTGCTTGGTCGGCCACAACAAAGGGAGAGAACCAAGTTTTTGGATCAATTTATAAAATAAACTAAGTGTGGTTTGTTTTATAATAAACCAAGGTTTGGTTTATTTCTTCATGGAAATTAAAATGAACCATGTATTGGTTTATTTTATAAAATCAATCATGGATTGATTTACCATGATAAGGAAATTTATTCCATAGGAGAGAAGAGACTTGATTGATTTTATCATGAATTAAAATATGATTTTAACCAGGATATAAAATCAAACTTGGCATGATGGAATAAGTTATTCCATATTTGAGAGGCTTGATGGTTGAGAGGCCACTATATAAAGGACCCAAGGCAAGGTTTGAAAAATAATCGAAGAGATGAAGGCATAGGCTCTCTCCCTCTCTTTCTCTCCTTCTCTTCTCCCCTTCTTGCCGTGCGCCAACCAGCCCCAAGAAGGAGCACCAGCCGGCCACCCCTGCCCTTTCCCTGCCGACCACCACCTGCTGCTGGAGAAGGAAGCTTCGGCCATCTCTTGGCCGGAAGAAGGTGCTGCCGGAATTAGAGTTTGCCGCAAGGATCTTTTGCCGCAAGCCTCTTCTTTTGCTTCGCCGGAATTTTGATTCCGGCCATCCTTTTGTGGTTAGTCTTCCGACTTCTCTCTTGGTTTTTCTTGTCGCGTTCTCGAAGAATCTAGTAGTTCTCGAGAACACGAAACTCGTGGCTTTGCGAAGTCATCCCGAAGATACTCGGCGTGGACGCGAATAGAGGCAGAGCTTCCAAGGGACGCTTATGGTTGGATCTCGACCCTTCCTTCGAGTTACGCGAGGTAATACGTAAATTAGTTTACGTTTCTGCAAAGTTTTAAATATATGATCATGTCTACACAAGATAAAATTGCATGCTTAAATGTGTGGTTAAATAATTTGAGAAATTATTTATGCTAAACCTTCCGCTGCACGTAATTAATTTTAAAATTACGAACTCACATCCATGTCAACATGTATCAGAGCGAGGTTTGTGTTCGACATAATCATATAATTGTTTTTGCGGAAAGTTTTATCATGATCTCAATTTTGGAAAATTTTCCAATTATGGAAACTTTTCAATTATGGAAACTTTCCAATTATGGTAAATTTTCGATTTAGGAATTTCAAAGTTTGGAAATCCTCATGAAATTTCGCAAACTTTTGAAATATCTCTGTTTCTGAAATTTTATGATAATTGTGAAAACTTACCATTTTTGGAAACTTTCCAATTTTGGAAATACGTAAGTTTTCTTTGTACCAGAAACTTACAATTATTCTGAAAACCTTTTATTTTCGGAAACTTTCCATTTATGGAAAGCTCGTAATTTTGGGCACTTTCTTTCAAGAAAGTCTAGACAAATTATGGGAATATTAATTGACATTTAAATTCATAATTGGAAATTAAATTATTTACAAAATTCTTTATTTTGGATTTAGCCTCAGGGAGCCGTCCAATTTAAAGTTAGTTGTTATAATTAAATTTCCTAAATTGGATTTAAGCTGTCAAATGTTTAATTTGGATTGAGCCTCGGGGAGCCGTCCAAATTAAGTTATTGATATTAATTTTTCATAGATAAAATATGTGATCAAATCTTGGAAATTTTGAGGTGATTCTCAAACGATAATTTCCTTATTTGATTTATGAGATGATACTCTTACATATTATTGTCTCCAAAATTAATTAGGAAAATTGTTTCGTATAGAGTATATTTCCTTAAATAAATTTTTCATGAAAATAATATGTGGTTGAATTAAGGGAATCTGTCTCTTAATTTAATAAGATTTGATTTAGAGAAATCAAAGTATTAAACATATTAATTCCGAAATTGATTATGATAATTTAGGAAATTGTTTCCCAAAAATAATTCCTTGAATAAAGTATGAAATTAGAATTAGGAAATCCGGTTCCTAATTCAATTAATGAGACTTGATAAATTAAGTCACATACATACTTTATTAAGGAAATCATTAGAACATGACATAATTATATGTCATGAATGTGCATAAAAGAAAAAGGATGAGACCCAAAACCCCTTACAAAATATTAAGGCCAACACCTTCCATTAATATGGTTAGATCCGGAGTTTTGTTTCTCGTTTGGGTTGATGGACACATCCATGCCCGGCTTGAACGTCAACATGTTCAAACCATGGAATTAGTTTATGATTAATATAGTTGGAGTCAGAGGTCAATTCTTAGTTTTGGTTGTTAGACACATCCAAGCCTGACTAAACGGTTGAATGAGCTCCAACCATGTTAAAACTATTTCTTGATTAATGGGACAGCCTTAAGCTTGGAGCATCGATTTGTTGTGCCACAGCCAAGGTCGATGTAAAGAGAGGTGCAGTTGGGTGCTATGTATATTGTTGCATACTTGTTAATGAGTTAACAACCCAATGATTTATGCAAACATTCAATTAGTTGATAGCATAATGTGATAGTTACATATGTATAATATGTAATCGGTATAATTACCTACCTTCATAGCTAAGAATAACTTGATGGACTCTAGCCATGGTTGTTCTTATCTATGGTTGGATATCAACCTATTTGGAGATGTTCCTACGATCTCCCAAATTGATAAAAAAGGTTATTCAATTCGAAAAATAAATAAGATTTAATTAATGTATATTGATGCATTCTTTATCATTCTTATCATATAAGCTCAATTTGTATTTCTAGGATAATCACCTGATCATGTCTTCTCTGAACTTGCATTCCATTTTGGACATCAATAAGCTAACTGGGCCAAACTTCATGGACTGGCTTCGAAACCTGAGGATAGTCCTCAAGGCAGAAAAGCTTGCTTATGTCCTTGAAGAACAACTTTCCAACCATCCTCCTGAAGATGCAACTCCAGACCAGTTAGTGGCCTATCAGAAACATGTGGTCGATTCTGAACTTGCGAGTTGCATCATGCTGGCCGCTATATATGGTACCTGAGCTACAAAAGCAGCATGAGCATATGGATGCTCATACCATTGCCTTCCATCTTCATGAGCTGTTTGACGAGCATGCGAGATCCGAAAGGTTTGAGGTCTCCAAACTCCTCTTCACCTCTAAGATGTAGGAAGGCACTTCTGTCTCACAGTTTGTGTTGAAGATGTTGGGGTACATTGAGCGACTAGGCACATTCGGATTTGCAATGGATCACGAACTAAGTATTGACTTAATTCTGCATTGTTTGCCCAAGAGTTACTCACAGTTTGTGATGAACTATCAGATGAACAAACTAGAGACTACCATTCCTGAGTTGCTTAACCTGCTGAAGACTGTAGAGCCTTCTGTAAAGCAGGATCAGAAGACGGTACTGTTAGTAGGTTCCTCAAAGAAAGGCTCTAAGAGGAAGCCCAAAGAACAAAATAAGGGAAGGAAGAAAAATGCCAAAAAGATTGAAAAGGCACCAAAAAGTACTTGCCATCACTGTGGCAAGGAGGGCCACTGGCGAAGAATCTGCAAGGTTTATCTTGAGTCTTTGAAGAAGAAGGCATCCGATGCCCCCATCCTCTTCAGGTATCTTCGTTATTGAATGTCACTCTATTTCCTCGTACACCTGGGTACTTGATACTGGGTGTAGCTCACATATATGTAATGACATACAGGGGCTAAGGAATAGAAGAAGACTCGTCAAGGGAGAAGCGAATTTGCGAGTTGGAAATGGAGCAAAGATTGCTGCTATTGCCATCGGAACATATTTGCTAAAGCTCCCTACTGGACTTGTCTTAGAATTGGATAATTGTTATTTTGTTCCTTCATTAATAAAGAACATTGTATCTATTTCATGCTTGAATGAAAAGGGTTATCATTTAATTTTTAGTAACAATTGCTGTTACATAACTTTAAATGGTGTTCTTTATGGGACCGGAACTTTATGCAATGGTATCTACACGTTAGATTTATCCGGTGACGTTTTCAATATCGAAGTTAGCAACAAACGTGCTCGAATAGATAATCAAATAGACTCCTATAAGTGGCATTGTCGTCTTGGCCATGTAAGTAAGAAACGCATGACCAAATTACACCGATGTGGAATTCTGGAATCATTTGAACCCGGTTCATTTGATACATGCGAATCATGCTTAAAAGGCAAGATGACCAAATTACCCTTTTCCGGAAAAGGTAAACCAGTGGGAGAATTGCTTGGTCTAATACATACTGATGTATGTGGACCAATGTCAACTCTTGCACAAGGAGGTTATAGCTACTTCATTACCTTTATCGATGATCACTCACGATTTGGGTATGTGTTCTTAATGAAACACAAATCTGAAGCTTTTGAGAAATTCAAAAAGTTCAGAAGTGAAGTAGAGAAACAGCTTGGCAAAAGTATTAAGATACTTCGATCCGATCGGGGTGGTGAATACTTAAGTCAAGAGTTTCAAGATTATCTTAGGGACAATGGGATATTGTCTCAATGGACTCCGCCATATACACCACAGCATAATGGTGTATCTGAGAGGCGTAACCGAACCTTGATGGACATGGTTAGATCTATGATGAATCATGCAACTCTTCCAAAATCCTTTTGGGGCTATGCGCTTAAGACAGCTGTTTACTTACTAAACAGAGTCCCGACCAAGGTAGTCTCTACTACTCCATATGAGACGTGGAATAGTAAGAAACCTCATTTATCTCACCTAAAGATATGGGTTGTCCTGCTTATGTAAAGCGGACTGTATCAGACAAATTGGATGCTAAGTCTGATAAATGTCTATTTATTGGATACCCTAAGGAAACGAAAGGTTACCAATTCTATCATCCCTTGGAACAAAAGGTGTTTGTTTCAAGGCATGCTGTATTTCTAGAAAAAGAATTTCTTTTACAAGAAAACAGTGGGAGTAGCATTGAACTTGAAGAAGTTCAAGAAACTCCAATAGACATTACAGAGACACCTAGTCTAGACCCACAACCAATAACTCATAATGATGAGCTATCAGTTGAACCTAAAACAACACCACTTCTTCGTAGGTCTGATAGGACACGCAATATTCCAGAGAGATACGGATTTCTCATAAGTGAATCGAACGACGTGTTACTCATTAACGATGACGAACCTATCAGTTATGAAGATGTTCTGAAAAATTCAGAAAGGGATAAATGGCTTGAAGCCATGAAGTCGGAAATGGATTCCATGTACAAAAATCAAGTATGGGACTTGGTTAACCCACCTGAAGGGATTAAGCCCATAGGGTGCAAGTGGGTTTTCAAGAAGAAAACCGACATGGAAGGTAATGTTATTACCTTTAAGGCTAGATTAGTGGCAAAAGGATATCGTCAGAAACAAGGAATTGATTATGACGAAACCTATTCGCCAGTAGCTATGCTTAAATCCATTCGGATGCTCCTGGCCATAGCAGCTCATTATGATTATGAGATATGACAAATGGATGTGAAAACAGCTTTCCTTAATGGAAACCTGCTTGAGGATGTATACATGATACAACCTGAAGGTTTCACATCGGTTAATAAAACCAAAGTATGCAAGCTTCGACGATCCATATATGGACTAAAGCAAGCATCCAGGAGCTGGAACATCCGTTTTGATGAGACAATCAAAGAGTTTGATTTCTCACAAAATCCTGACGAACCTTGTGTGTACAAGAAGGTTAGTGGGAGTGCAGTCGTATTCCTAGTGTTATATGTCGATGACATATTACTTATAGGAAACGATATATCAGTCTTACAGTCAGTTAAAATTTGGTTGTCCAAAACTTTCTCCATGAAAGACCTGGGAGAAGCAACCTATATCCTTGGGATTAGAATCTATAGAGATAGATCAAAACGATTGCTTGGTCTTTCGCAGTCTACATATATAGACCGAGTGCTAGAAAGGTTTAGCATGTCGGAATCCAAGAAAGGTTACCTTCCCATCAGGCATGGGATCAACCTTTCGAAGTCTATGTGTCCGCGCACAGAAAACGAGAGGATTTGCATGAATAAGATTCCTTATGCATCCGCGATAGGATCTATCATGTATGCTATGTTATGTACTAGGCCCGATGTATCGTATGCTCTGAGCGTCACAAGCAGATACCAGTCTGATCCAGGAATGGATCATTGGGCGGCTGTCAAGACAATCCTCAAGTACTTAAGAAGCACTAAGGATGTGTTCCTAATATATGGAGAAGGTGATATGGTAATACGTGGGTATACAGATGCCAGTTTCCAGACAGATAAGGATGACTCCAAATCTCAGTCCGGATACGTATTTATTTTGAATGGAGGCGCAATAAGTTGGAAGAGTTCCAAGCAAGACACCGTAGCGGATTCTACCACGGAAGCGGAATATATTGCAGCTTCGGAAGCAGCAAAGGAAGCAGTCTGGATCAAGAAGTTTGTCTCAGAACTTGGTGTGGTTCCAACCATTGATGAAGCAATACCGGTTTACTGTGACAACAATGGAGCTATTGCACAAGCGAAGGAACCAAGGTCTCATCAGCGATCCAAACATGTGCTTCGCCGCTATCATCTGATCAGAGAGATTATAAGTAGGAATGATATACAAATTGAGAAAATTCCCACTGAAAGGAATTTAGCGGATCCTTTAACTAAGGCCTTGCCTCAAAGCAAGTTTGAGGGTCATGTTAGAGCCTGTGGTATTGGGTACCGTAGCGATTGACATTAGGCCAAGTGGGAGTTTGTTAGTGATATGAGAGAAGTGTCCTAAGGCAATCACCTTATGATTGTAATCATTTATTTTAATAAATGAATATTCACTATTTGAGTATACATGTTTGTGTATTTGATTGAGATCTTAAACTCATTTACTGAATGTCCGCAATACAATTCACAGCATGAGAGAATTTGTGATGAATTCACAACTAGTGATTATCTCTACATGTGCAATTGTGAAGTATTGAAATTGTCCCTAGTCGATGAATTGATAAATACGGACACTATCAATTCTGTTGAGACTAGCATGGGTTATTCTCTAATCAGCTGATTCTCACTGGCTGGTGACATTGAGATGTCCGGAGATAAACATGAATGCTAGTTAAGGGAACTAGTTCATTGGAGTGACTGGCTGTAAAACTTCATATGGTAGTCTACATATAGATATGTCAGTGAAGTTCTTACTGCAGCTTAAGTGCGATGTTCCTTTGACTTGCGGTGTTCAAGTCATCTTGGTCATGGAGACTTATACTTTGACATCTTAAGCAAGCATCTCCAAGGAGGTGTGGACCCAGGATGATTGGGTATAAGCCGAAGTGCCCGAAGATGTTTGAACAGCCTACAAAGGATTCACCACTCCTTGCGAGGAGATGTATACCCGAGGCCTATCGTCGGATTGTTACTCGAAGCCTCTGGCCAGAGCATGACATGTTCAGAGTATGAATCTCTTAAATACATGAGAGTAATTAGAATCCGTAGGACGAGAAAACGTTACTTGGGCTAGGTGTGACGTAGTCAGCCTAGTGGGGACTGACACACATAGACCATGTCCTGAACCAAGTGGGTATAAGATGGTGAAGGGAATGGGGCACGATTCATTATAGCTGCTGAAGGGTTTCAGAATTGTTTCTGAGGTCAACCGTTGATCTTTCGATTAATTGAGGATCATGATGTACTACTAGGTGCCACTCATGATCGTTCTATAATTGATTAATTATAGACGACCAACATAAATCGAAAGCCTAATTAGTCACACGCACTACGAGTAATCCGAGGGATTTAAAATGAGTTGAAAATTAGATTTTCCAATCAAGAGAGATTAGGTTTGGTTGAGCCAAACGATAAGTCGAATCTGAATTTTTCAGAGACGTATCGGAAGCGTAAAATGGCTAAGTCTTTTGAAGACTTAATAGATGAATTAAATAAGTTTAATTCATTGGGGCGTGGCTTAGATGGGCCGACCAAAGAGGGCCTCCATCCTCTTTGCTTGGTCAGCCACAACAAAGGGAGAGAACCAAGTTTTTGGATCAATTTATAAAATAAACCAAGTGTTGTTTGTTTTATAATAAACCAAGGTTTGGTTTATTTCTTCATGGAAATTAAAATGAACTATGGATTGGTTTATTTTATAAAATCAATCATGGATTGATTTACCATGATAAGGAAATTTATTCCATAGGAGAGAAGAGACTTGATTGATTTTTATCATGAATTAAAATATGATTTTAACCATGATATAAAATCAAACTTGACATGATGGAATAAGTTATTCCATATTTGAGAGGTTTGATGGTTGAGAGGCCACTATATAAAGGACCCAAGGCAGGGCTTTAATAATAATCGAAGAGATAAAGACATAGGCTCTCTTTCTCTCCTTCTCTTCTCCCCTTCTTGCCGTGCGCCAACCAACCCCAAGAAGGAGCACCAACCGGCAGCCCCTGCCCTTTCCCTGCCGACCACCACTTGCTGCCGGAGAAGGAAGCTCCGGCCATCTCTTGGCCGGAAGAAGGTGCTGCCGGAATTAGAGCTTACCGCAAGGATCTTTTGCCGCAAGCCTCTTCTTTTGCTTCGCCGGAATTTTGATTCCGGCCATCCTTTAGTGGTTAGTCTTCTGACTTCTCTCTTGGTTTTTCTTGCCTCGTTCTCGGAGAATCTAGTAGTTCTCGAGAACACGAAACTCGTGGCTTTGCGAAGTCATCCCGAAGATACTCGGCGTGGACGCGAATAGAGGCGGAGCTTCCAAGGGACGCTTACGGTTGGATCTCGTCCCTTCCTTCGAGTTACGCGAGGTAATACGTAAATTAGTTTACGTTTCTGCAAAGTTTTAAATATATGATCTTGTCTACACAAGATAAAATTGCATGCTTAGATGTGTGGTTAAATAATTTGAGAAATTATTTATGCTAAACCTTCCGCTGTACGTAATTAATTTTAAAATTACGAACCCGTATCCGTGTCAACATGCACCCGGTCCCAACAGTTTGTCCCACTCGATAGATAATCCATCATCTGTAGGGAAGGAGAACCCCGTTTGAATGATCATCCATATGTCCATATGGGCCTTCAGATGGGATTCCATTTGACTTCTCCAAATATTGAAATTCTCGCTAGAGAATAGTGGTGGATGAGCACTGTTCCACTCTTGGTTGGCCATTTAATTAAAACTGAAAAATTTTACAAAAAAACCTTGTCCCAAGACTATGTCTTGGATTAGCAGTGCGGGAAAAAAATTAATAATAATGAAAAGATCAAGTGGTGTTGCACCAACCTCGATTAACGAGAAAAATACGAGCGAAGAAAAAGAAAAAAATATTAAAGTTCGAAAATCTGGAAAAAAAAAATTCTCAATTGGTGGTTGCACCAATTTTGAGTCACCCGCTCTGATACCACTTGTGGGATTGGATTGAATCGATAGAGGGGGGTGAATATCGATCGTCAAAACTTTTTCGGAAAGCGTAGAGTAATTGCACAGCGGAAATGAAAAACAATCGCTAACACTTTTGTTTTTACTTGGTTCGGAGTCGCAGTCGGCTCCTACTCCAAGGCCCACGGTCCTTGACCGTTTACGATGAGCAATTTTATATTTCGTCAAATGTTTTACAAGATGAAGTTAAATATAGAATTAAAAAGAATACAACAATAAAACTATTTTTATACTGACGACCGGAGAAGTTGGAAGTTCGGAGTCGCGGGTCGTCATAGGCGCTTGAATCTCGAGTACGGAGCTTGTCGGAGCGGAGCGCTTAAATGAATGTGTTGAAAGCAATTGTTGCTGAAGCCAAGGGGGTGAACCCCTTTATATAGTCATAGTTGGGGCGCCTGTGTTGAAGAGGGCACCTGACACGTGACCTGTCCTGCGAGAACCTCAGTCCGTAGACTTGGCCAGCGCTTATCCCCTCAACCACGGCGCCTGAGGTAACTGGGGCACCTGTGTTAACACAGGTGCCTCAATGACTGATTCAAAGGCTTGCGTGGCAGTTTCCTTCGAGTGCTTGGAAGAGCCCTTCACTGGGGCGCCTGTCTCAATACAAGCGCCTAGCCCACTAGGGCGCCTCACTCCATTGAGGTGCCTGAGTGCAGAAACCTTCATCCCTTCGTTCCTGCAACCAGGGTTAGTTCCAAAACACAACAAGTATATAAATGATATAGATTAAACCATGATTTACAGCTTGAGTTGTCTTGGTTCTGACTTTGGGCTTCCCAAATGGAACCCTAGGTCGAACCGACGCTTAATGTTCCCTCCTACGGGGAACGCGTCCTCACCTACTCCTCTCGGGAGAGTTTACCTGTTTGCCAACCGGCTCCTCCGGTTGGACTTTTGCCCAGCTTAACTCACCAGGTCTTAGTGCCCAGCTTCACTTACCAAGTCTTCGGTGCCTAGTCCCCGACCAGGTCTTAGTGCCCAGCTTCACTCACCGGGTCTTTAGTGCCCAGTCCCCAACCAAGTTTTAGTGCCCAGCTTCACTCACCAGGTCTTAGTGCCTAGTTCATAGAACCAGGACTTAGTGCCTAGTGTACCTAGGACTTTTCCTGCATACTTGATTACCCTTGTTAGATCACAACACACCTTAACTTCTAAACCCTTTGCCATTATCAAAACACAAGTTTGACTTTGGTGCTTCCGGCACCAACAATATTTTCATGCATGATACGCAATTCCAATGTGCCAAACCCCTAGGATTGAGACTCAAATCCATCCGTAAATCCTTTGGCACACTCCATGGTCTATCTAGACCTCCGGGAGAAATCCTCCCAAGATCCATTTACCATGGATCCCAATTTGACTCCTAGAACTCCCCTTGAGCTCTTAACCTTAGACACCTCCCTAGGTGACTCATCTATAAACACAAGGTCGCACTGGTATATCTCCGGTGATCCTTGGCCTACAAACCTAACCTTAGACACCTTATCTTTGGTTAAGCCTTTTTTGCCCTTAAATGATATTCCCTTGTCATTTTTGGACTTGCTATAGTCATATCACACCTTTGCATATGATTTTTCCATAGCATTGGAGCACTTAGATCGATATCCTAGACCCGATCTATCATTGTTGGGTTTTTTAACTACCCAACACCATACCTAAACCCTTATATCCAATAGTGAATCTATCTAGGATTTTCTCTAATTTATCAAGCTTTACTCTCAAAGCTTGATTTTCCCTTTTTAGGTTTTTAAACCTAGAATTGACATGCCCACCTTGGGCATTCCTAGACCTACCTATTCTAGGCATTTGTCTCCCCTTCTTGGGATTAATGTCTTGATCCTTAGGTCTAATGGTTTTGGATTTTTCATGATGCATGACTTTCTTAGGGTTTGATCTATATTATTAACCCTACCCCTATCATGATATTTAAATCCAAAATTATGCATGGGTAAATAATTGACATTGTCTCTAACATGCATGGAAGAATTTGAATTACATCTAAAGTTAGGGATTACCTCCCTTACCCTTGTAGCACCCCCTTGATATGAGCTTTTCTTCTTCTTCTTCTTCTTCTCCCACTTCCTCAAATGCTCCAACTTCTTGAATTCTCCTTTCCTTGAGCATTTGGTGTAGTAGTGTCCTAGCTCACCACACGTGAAGCATCTAATGTACATCTTCTTCTTTTCCCTACAACCCATGTTAGATTTTAAAGAAATTGACTTGGGTTTAGGGTTTACCTCCTTTTTCTTACCCAATGGATACTTGTCCTTGTAGTGTCCCTTCTCATTGCACTCAAAGCAAATGATGTAGTCTTTTAACTTTGCCTAGGTGGAAGCTTCTTCTTGCTCTGGTATTGAGGATGGTCTCTCCTCCCCCTTAATACTTGAAATGGAGACTTCTTCTTCCCCCTTTGATGAAGTGGATGATTCTTCAATTTCTTGTGCCACTTCACTTGAGAAGATGGATGACTCTTTTTCTTCTTTCTCCTCCTCTTTGGATGTTGAGCTTCTTTCCTCATCTGATTGGTCCTTCTCCTCTTCTTGGACCATTAAGCTCATTTCCTTGGGTTCTTCTACTACTTGAGCTTGTGTAGGGTTTTTATGAAGCGCTAACATCTTGCTCGATAATTCGTACGCATTTTTATATTCACCTACACCACTAATCACATCGTTAGGCAAAATATTAAGTAAAATGGAAATTACCTTATCATTTACCTTCGATTGTGTTTGTTGCTCCTCATTCCAATATCGTGGTCGAAGCTTTTTCCGTGTTTATCTTTCGGGACTTCAAATGGTTCTTCGAGCGCGATCATGAGATCCTAATCCATGCTGAACCAAGTCTTTGCACGCATCCTCCAATAATCGAAACTCTCACGATCGTAGGGAGGTGGAACATTGATATCGTCTCCTAATATTTCTTCGATCACCATTTCCTCTAGCTTTTTGCTCTCCCAGCGGTTAGTCCGTAGACGAGTGACCCCGACTCTGATACCACTTGTTGAGACCGGTGCGTATGGCTAGAAGGGGTGAATAGCCGATCACCCACTTGATTCGCGGTTTCTTCCTACAAGTGTTAGCACGCGCAAGCGGAAACTTAAACTATTAATTAAAACCAATGCTAACACAAACCGTTTACGTGGTTTGGAGATAAAACTCCTACTCCACGACTGTCCGTAAGATGGATGATCCTGATCCATCGGTGGATGATTCCCCGGAAGACCTCCAGCTAGCTCGCGTCGCTCCTTGTGGGTGGAGAAACCTCGCCACAAACTCCTAACAATACCTGAGCACTTGGAGACTTCTAATAAGCTTTACCCAAGCTTATTTTGTCAATCTTTGTCCAGCTATACCGAGCTCTCTTAAATAGAGCTCATAGCTGAAATAGCCATTACCAGTCGACTGGTGCTAACACCAGTCGACTGGTCCACCTTGGATTCGAACGTTACAACCTAACGTTCGAATTCCAGCTGACACCAGTCGACTGCATATAAGATCAGTTGACTAATCTTTCTGTGCTCTACATCAGTCGACTGATCCAAGCATCAGTCGACTACCCAAACCCCTAAACCTAGGGTTTCCCTTCCCGAATACAATTCTCTCACACTCGGACCCTCACAACTTAGCTGACTCTTCTTTTGTAGCTTCGACCTATTGCCTTCAAGCCTTCTTCGACTTTGGCTCTCGTCCCTCGGGTGCATACGAACCCGCGGCTCATCCTCATGTCATCCTTCGCGTATGCCTCGAAGTGTGCTTCCTTCGGCTCATCGTTCCTGCTTTATCCACGGTCCCTTGGATGCATACAAGCCCACGGCTCGTCTCCTCATGCCATCATTCACCGGACCCGAAGTCGTCCAGCTAAGTCTATGTGTATCCTGCAAATCTACACACTCACATACACATATCAAATACAAGAGTGAACCTAACTTAAATCCTTTGCCTAAACATCAAAACATATGGTCACTTCGGACCATAGATTGCTCCAACATAGTGCAGGTATGATGCATGTCTCTAACACATGCAACTCCTATCAGGTCATCGACACATAACTCAACCTATCATGTATAGGTCGTAAACATGTATCATAACCCAATCATCCTATATCCAGACACATGTGCAAGTATAACTAGAATCAATCAATGCAACCATACAATGGTATGCTATCCTATATCTACATACTCATGCTCATATCAATGCTATACAAAATCAGATAATAAAAACACGAGACTGTAAAGAAAGGAAATCTAGATCAAATCCAAGGTCAAACATAAGTATCAAGCAGGATAACAAAATGGTAGTAGATAAAGGTAAATATCAGCCTACTGCAAAAATAATAAATAGTCATGCAAAAAAGTAAAGTAGATCTACAGAATATAAGCAAGAAGTACCCGCCTCCAAATAGGCGAAGTTCGTATCAAAGCAGAAAGAACCACTCGCCAATAATTCAAACCAAGCCCCTGTATCAAGAATATATTTAATTAGCTATTACACAGATATGATAGCTAGCTAATAAATCCCTAAACCAAATCAGGGTTAACCTAATCATTTCCTTTTCATTTAATCACTTCTAATTAAATGAAAGTCTTCTCAATTATCACACGCTAATTAAGACTGGGTTAAATCCTAGATCTACCCAATATCAGAATCGTTTCTTCGAATTTAGACTAGCTTAGTCTTTCCACGAAGACTAAACCATTTCCCTTTTGATCTAGTTTAGACTACACACAACGTAAGGTTTAGAAGTAATAACACTAACCCCGATCACCACCTAATCCACTTCTCTACTAGGTAACACATAGCTGGTATTCAATCCAAAACTTTGTATAAATCTAACAACTTTCCTATTGCTCCAATTGGACTAAATAGCTACAACCAAGTGAGGAAAAATAAATCCCTGCCTATCAATTCCTAAACTGCAACACAGATTGTTGGTGCAAGATGCATCGATGATGTTCTCCTCTGGTGTTTCAATGTTTAACAATATACTTAAATTAGTGATACAGTAGACAAAGGAAGGGTTAGTCAAGAAATCCGATTCATGGTAAAACAAAGTCCTAGTTAACCTAGGCAATAAGTCTTGGTTCGAGGAATTGAGCACTAAGTCCTGATCATGGATTGGGCACTAAGTCCTGGCCGCAGGCTGGGCACCTAAGACATGACCGAGGGTTGGGCACGAAGTCCTGATTCGAGGAATTGGGCAATAAGTCTTGGCAGAGGGCTGGGTACCTAAGTCCTGACATAGGGTTGGGCAATAAGTCCTAGTCGCGGACTGGGCACGAAGTCCTGATTAGAGGAATTGGACAATAAGTCCTGGCCGAGGGCCGGACACCAAAGTCCTGGTGAGTGAAGCTGGGCACTAAGTCCTGGTGAGTGAAGCTGGGCAAAAGTCCAACCGAAGGAGCCGGTTGGCAAACTTCTCCTGAGAGGAGTAGGCGAAAGATGCGTTCCCCGGGAAGGGAACATAGGCGTCGGTCCGACCTAGGGTTTCGCGAGAAATCCAAAGTCAGAACCAATCGTTAAAGCTAAGAGTATATATTTGTTTGTCTTGTGTTTGTGTATCTTGCAGGTACCTAGAGTTGGAGGCAATGCAGGCAAGCAAACACAAGAAGGCTGGAAAACAGTATCCAGGGCGCCCGTGTTAATACAGGCACCCCCATGCTTACAGGCGCCCTAAAGATCAGGCGCCCGTGTTATTACAGGTACTCGTGTTAATACAAGCGCCCTAGACATCCTAACTTATTAGCATCGTGAAGTTCGCGATTTCGGATGGAATTTTGACCATATAGAGGCGCCCCAAAGGCTCTAGGGCGCCTGAGAAGAAGCTATAAAAGGGGCTTCGACCCCTTAACTCAGAACATCATTCACAACGACAATCTAAGCATTCCGAGCGAAGAAAAAGTGCTAGAGATGAAGCTCTATGACCAAGGAGGCTCCAGGAGGAAGTGCGCTGCACTTTGGAGTTTCAGATCGGCCGGGTCTTCGATTTGTGTTTGGTTTGCGTTTACTTTATGCATTTAATTTCCATTATCTTTTGGTTGTAAAAGTTGCACTGTAAGACAGGTTTCTCCGCCTCCGGAAAGTCTGGAAAGGAGACCATTAGTGGATGGGCGCTTCCCGTGCTTAGGCCTTGGGCGTACTGACCTTGGGGGGTTGGGAACCAAGTAAAACTTGCTTGCACTCTGAGTTGTTTGGTTATTCATTCTTTCAATTTTCTGCTACTACTAACTCTCTGTATAGAACGAACAAACGAACCTCGAAGTTTACGACAAATTTACGAAGAAGTTTTAACGAGTCGATATTCACCCCCTCTATCGACAGCACCGACCCTACAAGTGGTATTAGAGCCTGGTAGCTCTTCACTAGACTAACAGCCGACGGAGCAAAGACGCTAGGAGTTGAGGGGGAGCCCAGGGGTGAATCAGGTATACTTTTTAATTATGGTAAATTTTAAATTTCATATTGCATGTTTAAGTGCAGGGAGAGAGGACACTATAAAAACCAGTGTCCTACTCGTAAGACTCGATCATCACCACCGACGGCAAAGGAGGTACCAACGCCAGGAGTCCGGAGGGACAAGAGTCACATCAAGTGCTTCAAATGTCAAAAGCACGGACACTACAAGAGTCAATGTCCGACCAAGGTACGCAAAGTTTATTTTTGTACAAATTTTCAAATTTCTGCACAGTCATACAGTAATGTTGATAATTTAGATAAGTTAGATAATTTTTCTGGTAAAATATACTTTTTGCAAAATTAACTTAATATATTGCATGACTAATTACCAAAAATAGACAATATTAAAATATCAGAAATTAATTCTTTAATCTTTAATATCAATGTAATAATTTTGAAAATTAATTCCAATATATTAGCAGATAATGTTAAGGATAATAATATTTCTCATAATATTGTTGATAATGATGAAATTAACATTAATCCTTTAATTTCTAATATTTCTGAGGATACGGATGAAACTATTGTTAACTCTGATATTTCTGAGGATAGTGAAGATGAAACCTCTGTAGATAATAATAATGATTTAATTAATAATTTCTTGGATAATCCTGATAATTTTGAAATTAATTATGAAACATTAATTAACAACCCTGAAAACTATTCTACCTATTATGAAGATGTAGAAGAATATAACCTTGATGATGAGATGAGGAGGAAGAAGTATTAGAAAAACTTGAAAAAGTAAATGAAAAAGAAATAATAGATAAGTCAGATATTTTTGAATTAATGAAAATGATGCAGTTAGATCCACAACTATTAACTAACTCAAAAATTTTGAAACTTAAATCAAATTAAATATTAATTATTTTAACCTTAATTAAATCTTAATTATTTAACTTTAATTAAATCTTAATTATTTTAACCTTAATTAAATCTTAATTATTTTAACCTTAATCAATACTTAATTACTTTAACTTTAATCAATACTTAATTATTTTAACTTTAATTAATCATTAATTAATTTTAACCTCTAATTAATCCTTAACAATTTAATTCAAATTAAAACTTAAATTCAAATCTTAATAAAACAAATTAAATCTTAACAACTTAAATTTAAATTAAATCTTAACAACTTAATAACTTAAATTAATTAATTCTTAAATAACCTCAACTTTTAATGATTTCAACTTTAATTAATTCTTAATAATTATACCTAATTAATTCTACAAATTAAATCTTTATTCAATCCTTAATCCACGAACTAAAATTCAAATTAATTTCCTTTAAGTATGAAATCAAATAAAATTCGACCCAACTGAAACCACCAACTTAATAATATTAAATATGTCAAAGTGGGTTGACATGTTCGCGGGTTACGACATGTATCAAATCGAAAATTTGATACATTATTAGAAGCTTAAGTAAAATGTTTTGACTTGTTTGACTCATGCATAACTGTCATGTACATGTATTTGCTTATTTTTTTAAAATATATGACATGTCATTCATGTTTAATTTTTCGCATGATTTAGAACGGTTAGTAGGAAAAAGACTGACTGACACTTGCCTAACCTAGTACCAGGGTGGGCGAGATGATAGTACATTAGAGAAACTTGGCTTAGCTAAGTGGAACTAGCCGAAGCTATCTCGCCACATCCTAGACTAGTTAGACTAGAGTTTTTCAAAGAGTAAAATAAAGATATTATTTTCTTTAAAAGGCTTTGTCTAAGGAAAGGGTTGATGATCCAATAAGGCTACGACCAAAGAAGGCCTCTGTGACTCGCCAAGACCTGGAAGCCGATTATTGAAATATATTTTTAGATTACCAATTGATTAAACTCGAATCTAACTCAAGGTCAACCAGTCTATAAATAAATTGAGAAAAATTATTCAAGTATCTCACAGTACACCCATAAGGCAATCATGTTTGCTTGTATTGAGACATTTAGAATGAGTGAGATGTTAAGGACTAATTAATTGACAGATGTATTTCAAACATATTTTCAAAATCCTTAGAATATTTTCCTAAAAATTTATTTTCAAAATAATGTTTCAACATAATAATGTTTTTATGAATTTCATGCTTGTCTGATTGCTTATATATATTACATTTTCAAAAATTATATCTTTTCGAAAAATTATTTGACCTACACTCTTAGACACAAACCTTTTTAGGTCAACACTAAACTCCCTTAAGACACTTAGATAGAGTCAGACGGTATCAAGTACAGGGGGAGTGTTTTTATTCTTTTAAAAGTTTTTTTTTCAAAAATTCAGAAAACCTTGTTATATCCTTTTCGAAAACGATTTCGTTGAAAAATTATCATACTATCATTTCAAAATGTCTCTCGAAAACTTTGCTTTAAAAATTACTATCATTTCAAAATGTGTTTTTCGAAAATTGTCTCAAATACTCATTTTTATCCTTCAAAATATTTGTTAAATTATGTCTTTTATCATACTATTTCAAAATGCATTGTACTTATTGCTCTTTTAATTTTGATAAACCCTAAAGACACATAGGGAGTCTTCTTCATGAACTACAAGAACTCCTAGAATTGTGTCAGATTTAGGAGGAGTTTAAGTCTAAAGAGAGAGTAATTTTATTTTTTGACGATTGTTGTTCAAAATTATTACATAATTCTTTTGGTTTGAATCAAACCATAAGATTCAAAGGAAGATCACTTGTAGTCAACAAGCTTCCTAGGACTGGGTCAAGCTTAGGGGGAGGTCAAATTAAAAGAAATGTTAAAAGTTTCAAAAAGTATTATGTTTTCATACACTGTATTTTCAAATTTGAAAACATAATATTATCTTTTGTTTAAAACTCATCTTCAAAATTATACAATATCTATTAAAAATAGAGACTTTTGAAAATATTAACTTCAAAAAGCTTATTTTGAATCTTTTTGACCCTTAAAATCCTTTTAAAATTAATGCTACTTGAGTTTGGAGAATTTCCAGGACACTTAGGAAAATTTCTTTGCAGTTAACAAGGTTTCCTAGGATTGTGTCAGACTGGAAAAGAATCCAAGTCAAGAACTTATTTTCAAAATCTTTTTTGACTTTTGAATCGATTTGAAATAATGTTTACTTGAGTTCGGAGAATTTCCAGAACACTTAAGGAAATTTCCTTGTAGTTAACAAAGTTTCCTAGGATTGTGTCAAACTGGAAAAAAAACAAAATCAAGTAAAATATTATGTTTTCACAACAAAATTTTATTAAAAAGTTTTTTTAAAAAATATTTTAAGTGAAAAATATGTTTCAAAGTACGAATACTTTTTAAATGCACAATATTTTTCTAAGTGAAAATCTTTTCTAAGTGTAAATTTTTTCCTAAATGAAAATCTTTTCTAAGTGCAAATTTCTTCTAAGTTCAAAAATTATATTTTTCCAAGTACAAAATATTTTTCCAGGTGCAATTTAAGTACTTGGTTCTTTTTATAATATTTTAGAAACTAGTACTTAGTCTTTTTCAAATAAAAAGGGTAGAGTTTCGAAATGTTTTATAAAAAAATATATGATTTCAAAGAATTATCCTAAGTACTTTCAAAAAGAGAAGAAAAATTTTCATTGTTGGCGCAAATTTTTTTTTGTCATTTTTTTTTGATGTATGACAAAGGGGGAGAGAGAAGCTTAAGTTATAAATTTTTTCATTTTCTCCCAAGGATCAAAACTTAGATCAAATTTTTTTCATTTTATCTCAAAGATCAAAACTTAACCCTTAAATCCAATCTAACTTAAGATATTGTCAAACATCAAAAAGGGGGAGATTGTTAATGCAAGATGCATCGGTGATGTCCTCCTTTGGTGTTTCAATGTTTAACAATATGCTTAAGTTAGTGATACACTAGACAAAGGAAGGGTTAGTCAAGAAATCCGGTTCAAGGTAAAACAAAGTCCTAGTTAACCTAGGCAATAAGTTCTGGTTCGAGGAATTGGGCACTAAGTCCTGATCATGGATTGGGCACTAAGTCCTGGTCGCGGGCTGGGCACCTAAGACTTGACTGAGGGTTGGGTACGAAGTCCTGATTCGAGGAATTGGGCAATAAGTCCTGACCGAGGGCTTCCCGTGCTTAGTGGACGAGCGCTTCCCGTGCTTAGGCCTTGGATGTACTGACCGTGGGGGGTTGGGAACCAAGTAAAATCTGCGCGCACTCCGAGTTGTTTGGTTATTCGTTCTTTCTATTTTCCGCTGCTACTAACTCTCTGTATAGAATGAACAAACGAACCTCAAAGTTCACGACAAGTTTACGAAGAAGTTTTAACGAGTCGATATTCACCCTCCCCCCTCTATTGACGGCACCGGTCCTACATAGATATCTATTCCAAAACTTCAAACTGATCTATTACGGAGAACTAGCCACCCCTAGTTTATGAGGTTTAAGCCACTAATTCCCCTAATTTCTATGGGGTTGTATCGATCTCATGAACACGTTGATGGCCTAGAATACGATTTTTTACTGATATTCCATGACCGTTAAATTTCGTAATATGAAACGACATTATACTTTTAAACAATTTGAATTTTTCCAACTCTTTGATCTACCTTTCTTTTTAAATATGAAAAACAATTTATTCTTAAAAATCATGTTTGAGCCAACTAGCGTGATTGGGACGTCGATACAAATTCATAGGAACTCGCTTCGTCTCGATCTGACATCTGTAAGGTCTTCTACTCTATTTAATATGTTTTTTTATTTAAAAAAAATCCAAATTTGCAACGAATTCCTATACGCTGCAAATTTGCAACGAATATAATTCGTTGCAAACCTTTGCAATGAAAAAAATTCGTTGCAAACCCCTATTTTTTTTAAAAAAAAATAGGGGCTCTCAAATATTTGTAGATAGTTCTACGAACCTCGAATTTCGACAAAACAAGTTCCTATGGGATTGTGTCAATCTCATTAATAGGTTGATGGTCTCGAATGCTATTTTTGACTGAAATTCCGTGACCGTTAAATTTCGTAATATGAAACGACATTATACTTTCAAACAATTCGAATTTTTCCAACTCTTTAACCGCCCTTTCCTTTTAAATATGAAAAATAATTTATTCTTAAAAATCACGTTTGATGTAGCTATTGCGGTTGAGAACGTCGATACGGATTCATAGGAACTCGTTTCGTCTCGATCCGACCTCTATAGGGTATTCTACGGTATTTAATATGTTTTTTAATTTTTTTGAAAAAATTCGAATTTTCAACGAATTCCTATTCGTTGCAAAACTTTGCAATGAAAAAAAATTATTGTAACCCATATTTTTTTTAAAAAAAATATGGGCTCTCAAAAATTCGTAGATGGCCTATGGAACCCGGATTTCGACTAAATAAGTTCCTATGGGGCCGTATCGCTCTCATGATCACGTTAACTGTCTCGAATGCAATTTTTGACCGATATTCCATGACCGTTAAATTTTATAATATGAAACGACATTATACATTCAAACAATCCGAATTTTTCCAACTCTTTGATCTACCTTTCCTTTTAAATATGAAAAATAATTTATTATTAAAAATTGCGTTTGAGCCAGCTAGTGTGTTCGGGATGTCGATACGGATCCATAGGAACTCATTTTGTCTCGATCCGACTTCTACGCTATTTAATATGTTTTTTTTTATTTTTTTATTTTTTTCAAAAAATCCAAATTTGTAATGAATTCCTATTCATTGCAAAGTTGCAATGAATTTAATTTGTTGCAAAACTTTGCAATGAACAAAATTCGTTGCAAACCCTACTTTTTTTTAAAAAAAAAAAGGGCTCTCAAAAATTCGTAAATGACCCTACAGATCTCGGATTTCGACGAAGGGGTCGTATCGGTCTGATGAACATGTTGACAAACTCGAATGTGAAGTTTTACAGATATTCCGTGATCGTTAAATTTCATAATATGAAACGACATTATACTTTCAAACAATCCGAATTTTTCAAACTCTTTGACCTACCTTTCCTTTTAAATATAAAAAATAATTTATTCTTAAAAATTATGTTTGAGGCAGCTAGTCTGATGGGGACGTCGATATGGATCCATAGGAACTCATTTCGTCTCGATCCGACCTCTGTAGGGCCTTCTATGCTATTTAATATATATATTTTTTATTATGAAAACATCCGAAATTGCAACGAATTCCTATTTGTTGCAAATTTGCAATGAATTTAATTCGTTGCTAACCTTTGCAACAAAAGCAATTCGTTGCAAAACCCTTTTTTTTTTTAAAAAAATAGGGGCTCTCAAAAATTCGTAGATGACCCTACTGACCTCGAATTTCGACGAAACATATTCCTATGGGGTTGTATTGATCTCATGATCACGTTGACGGTCTCGAATGTGATTTTTAACCGATTTTCCGTGATCATTAAATTTTGTAATATGAAACGACATTATACTTTCAAGCAATCCGAATTTTTCCAACTCTTTGACCTACCTTTCCTTTTTAATATGAAAAATAATTTGTTCTTAAAAATCGTGTTTGAGACAGCTAGTGCAGTTGGGAAAGTCGATATGGATCCATAGAAACTCGTTTTGTCCCGATTCGATCTCTGTAGGACCTTCTAAGCTATTTAATATGTTTTTTATATTTTAAAAAAAATATTGAATTTGCAACGAATTCCTATTCGTAGCAAATTTGAAATGAATTTAATTCGTTGCAAAACTTTACAATGAAAAAAATTCATTGCAAACCCTTATTTTTTTATTAAAAAAATGGGGGCTCTCAAAAATTTGTAGATGTACCTACAGACTTCGAATTTCGTCGAAACAAGTTTTAATGGGGATGTATCGATCTCATGATCATCTTAATGACCTCGAATATGATTTTTGACCGATATTCCATGACCGTTAAATTTCGTAAAATTTTTCAATCAATCCAAAATTTTCCAACTCTTTGACCTCCCTTTCTTTTTAAATATGAAAAATAATTTAGTCTTAAATCGTATTTGAGGCAGCAAGTGCGATCGGGACGTCGATACATATCCATAAGAACTCATTTCGTCTCGATCCAACTTCTACACTATTTAATATGTTTTTTTATTTTTTTTGAAAAAAATTCGAATTTGCAACAAATTCTTCTTGGTTGTAAATTTGCAACAAATTTAATTTGTTGCAAAACATTATAATGAAAAAAAATTGTTGCAAACCACTATTTTTTTAAAATAGGTGCTCCTAAAAATTCATAGATGACCCTACGGAACTCAAATTTTGACAAAACAAGTTCCTATGGGTTCGTATCGATCTCATGATCACATTGACGACCTCGAATGCAATTTTTTACCGTTATTTCGTGACTGTTAAATTTCATTATATGAAACGACATTATCTTTCAAACTTAATAAAATTTTTTAACTTTTGACTCACCTTTCTTTTTAAATATGAGAAATAATTTATTCTTAAAAATTGTGTTTGAGGCTACTAGTTGCGATCGGGACGTCGATACGGATCCATAGGAACTCGTTTCATCTTGATCCGACATCTTCACTATTTAATGTTTTTTTATTTTTTTGAAAAAATCCGAATTTGCAATGAATTCTTATTCATTGCAAATTTCCAACGAATTTAATTCGTTACAAAGATTTGCAACCAAAAAAATTCATTGCAAACCCTTATTTTTTTAAAAAAATAATAGTGACTCTTAAAAATTCATAGATGGTCCTACGAGCCTCGGATTTCAATGGTGATGGATCATTTCCAGTACGCTAGAGGGGGGTGAATAGCGTTTGTCGGTTCTTCTCTACAAGATTGTTAGTGCGCAAGCGGAAATACAAACAAAATAAAACTACCAATAAAGAAACAATGCTAAGAAATCGATTTTACTTGGTATCCACCCCGGCCGGGTGACTAATCCAAGAATCCGTCGGTGGATCACTCCCCGTATAACCTCCGGCTAGCCCTCGTCGCTCCTTGTGGGTGGTGAAACCTCACCACAACACCAAGCAAACCTCTGAGCACAAAGACTACTATCTTGCATTTAACCAAGACAAGATTCGTCAAGAATCTCAGCCACCACGAAGTCCTCTTTAAATAGGACTCGGGCTGAAACCCTCGCTACCAGTTGATTGCCCCCAGGGCAGTCGACTGGTGCCAGCCAGATTCGACCGTTGCACCCCAACGTTTGAATTCTCAGCCAGCTCACCAGCCACCTACTGTTGATGCAGTCTGACCCTGATTGTTATTTTGGTGTTAACATCGATTTTAGTTTAGGTTGATGGTTATGATGATTATGATTAAGTCCTGATCAGAGATCAGACATGGTATGGAAAATCTTAGCTTGGAGGGCTAGGTGTGGAAAATCCTAACCTGGAGGGTTAGGTGTGGAAAATCCTAGCTTGGAGGGCTAGGTGTGTGAAAAGTCCTAATTTGGAAGAGGTGGGTGAAAAGTCCTAGCTTGGAGGGCTAGGTGAAAAGTCCTAACTTGGAGGGTTAGGTGAAAAGTCCCATCTTGGAGAGTTAGGTGAAAAAGTCCTGGCTTGGAGGATCAGGTCCTAGCTTGGAGGGCTAGGTTTGGAAAAGTCCTAATCCGGAAGAGTTGGGTGAAAAGTCCTAGCTTGGAGGGCTAGGTGAAAAGTCCTAACTTGGAGGGTTAGGTGCAAATTCCCAACTTGGAGGGTTAGGTGAAAAATCCTTAGCTTGGAGGGCTAAGGTGGTTGGAGCCCCTGGATCGGTCTGGAGACCGATCAGGGAGTTGGGACGGTGCTCCTTCGTGGATCGGTCTGGTGACCGATCCAGAGATGACTGATCGGTCTGGTGACCGATCAGGGAGTATACGTTTCACCCATTGCTTGTCTCCTGATCGGTCGGGTGACCGATCAGGGAGCAAACAGTGAAGTTGAGTTCCCTTGCTGAACTGCTCTTGATCGGTCTGGTGACCGATCAGGATCACTGTGCAGATCGTTCTGGAGAACGATCCAGCATCGCAAGTTCCTCTCTATGATCGATCAGGACGGAGCCTAATTGGTCTGGTCATGACCTGATCGGTCTGGTGACCGATTAGGAGGCTCTCTGATCGGTCCGGTGACCGATCAGGAGGGTTGGACTGCGAAACTCAGAAATCGCCCGATAAAGGCGTGGATCGGTCGGGTGATCGATCCACAACTTGGGATCGGTCTGGTGATCGATCCAGGAGAGTCCCAAAGAAATCGCGATTTCTAATTGAGCGTTGGGAACCGATCAGGACGGAGCCTGATCGGTCTGGACCCAGCCTGATCGGTCTGGTGACCGATCAGGAGGCTCTCTGATCGGTCCGGTGACCGATCACTTTAATTCAAAATGCACTGTCAGACGCTCTGATCGCGTATGAATGTATCCGATTCTCTGCGCTTAACATCTGATATATGATTTGCTGTGTGATATGCTGCTCTAACACACTGATTAAGCTGCAGGTGACAGGGAAGGATTCAAACACTCAAGGAGAGTCAATGGTGGCCTTTCCTTGGAGCAGGTTTGTCCGTTTTCCATCTCAGGTTGCAATGGCTGGAGCTGCAGACTGGAGCTGCTGACTGGAGCTTGGCTGAGGGAGGCTCAAGAAGTCCAGGGAGAGCTCAGTGGTAGCTGGCGTTGGCAGGGAAGCAGCTGGAGGCTGCAGGAGATGATGTCACCTGATGCTGAGTGGAGAAACAAAAGGGCGGAAGAAAGCTTCTTTGAAGCAGAGTTCGCGAATTGAGTTCTTGCTGCGCCTTTGAGTTCTCCACAACTTACTTGCGTGTTCTGAAGTTTCATCACCTTGAGCAAGCTACTGCAATCTTGAAGCAACCATTCATTACTTGAGCGCTAGAAGGAAGGAACAAGAAGCTCCGAGTCCAACAGCGAGAAGACACGAGGAGAAGGCTCTTGCGTGAGATCGTCGTTGGGTGGAGCTCTGAGGGAGCTTGCTGTGTTCTTGTCTTTGCTAAGTGCTAAGTAAGATCTTTCTTTGTGTTTCATTGTGCTTAAACCTATATCTCTGATTGAAACGCTGTGGAGAGGTTTCTCCACCGAGAAGGAGGTTGTCTTCTATCCGGTGTTAACCGGGGCTTGATCTGCCGACGATCAAGGGATCGCCCACCTTAAGGGCACGCCAAGGAGTAGGGGCAAGTTATCCTCGAACCTTGTAAACCCTCCTTGTTAGCGATCTTGCTAGTTGTGTTTGTTTGCCTTCGTTTTCTGTTTTTGTTTTCTGCACTTCTTTGTTTTCATTGATTCTTCCGCTGTGCTACTGATAAGTTTGAGTGCAGAATTCGATAAGTGCCTAAAGTCCAAGTGTTTGGCTATATTCACCCCCCCTCTCTAGCCATCCGGGTTCCAACAAGTGGTATCAGAGCTTGGGGCTCTATTTTTGCGGATTAACAACCGAGAGCTATCATCCATGGTGTTGAGAGAAGGATTTTCCACCACCCGACCTCCTTTCTTTGATGGCGCTGATTTTCAATATTGGAGATCAAAGATGGAGTATTATTTGAAGATGGACATCAATACTTGGTTCGCGGTGAAGGAGGGATTCACCCCTCCAAAGGATGATGAAGGCAAGGAACTTGAATCATGGCGGTGGACAGCCGAACAAACTCGGAAGAGTGAAGCCGACGCGAAGGCGGTTGTCACTTTACAATGCGGCATGAACAAAGACCAACTCATCAAGGTTGGTCCTTTCACAAGTGTAAAGGACTTGTGGAACAAGCTCATTGAACTCCATGAGGGCACCCGAGATTCAAGAATCGCCAAGAGGGACTTGTTCCTCAATCAACTTCAAAATCTCTCCATGAAGGAGAATGAAACGGTAAGTGAGCTCCATAGCCGGTTCAATGAAGTCCTCAATGGGCTTCATTCGATTGATGAAAAGGTCGAGAATCACGACCTTGTGAGGTATGTACTAAAAGCATTTTCAAGGAACGCTTTGTGGTCATCCATGGTGGATGCCTACAAAGTATCCAAGGATTTATCCATTGTTAAGTTAGATGATTTGTTTTGTGAAATGGAATTGCATGAGATGGCTAACAAAGGCCCCAAGGAGAAGGGGATTGCCTTAGTTGCAGGGGACCGAACCAACAAGAAGAAGAAGGAGAAGAAGAAGGAGAAGGAAGTCTCTTCATCTTCATCCTCTTCCGAATCCGAGTCCGATTCCGAGGAAGATGGCAGCGGCTCTTCTTCCTCCGAGATGACAAATTTTGTGAGAAGAATGATGAAAAGGGGTCGACACTTCAAGAGTAGAGGTAACTCTAGTGAAGCCAAACTTGATAAGACTAATGCTTCTTGCTTTGAGTGTGGTAGGAAAGGGCATTTCAAGAATGAATGCCCAAAACTAAAGAAGGAGGAGGAGAAGTCCAAAAAGAAAGAGGAGAAATCGAAGAAAAAGAAGAAGGCCTTGAAGGCCACTTGGGATGAGTCATCCTCAAGCTCATCCGATGAAGAGAAGGAGGAGAAGAGCACAAGGCATGTGACACTCATGGCTCTTGGAGAGGAAAGCAGTGATGAATCATCCAATTCCTCAAACACGGCTTCATCATCTTCGGATGATGAAGAGGTAACTTCTCCCGAACTTGAAAAGTGTTATAGAGCTATTGCATGTTTAACCAATATGCTAAAGAAGTCAAAAAATAAGGTTAAAGCATTGCAATTAGAAATTGATCAATTGAAATTATCTAGGGATGATAACATTGATGATTTACATGTTGAAATGTTAGAGGATGAGATTAAGTCATTGAAGCTTGAGGTTGAAAATTTGAAATCCTCTAAGGTTGAGGATGTAAATGATTTGCATGATGACTTGCTAGTAGAAGAGAACAAATCATTGAAGAGTGAAGTTGAGAGACTCAAGAATATTCTTGAGAAGTTCTCAACTAGCTCTAAGACCCTAGATATGATCTTAAATGCCCAAAGGGCAGTCTACAATAGGGCCGGTATTGGTTACCGTCCCAAAGAACCCTCATTTGTGTCTCTTATGTCTAGGACTGATATGAGACAATCTAGGACACCCAAGGTTCAAAAGAAAGTTGTCAAGGCATGGGTGCCTAAGTCTTGTTTAGTTGATGCTTTAGGTCCCAAGGTTTGGGTACCTAAAACTTCTATTTTTCGAATTGTGTAGGTTATGATTGAGGGGGAGCATCTATCAACTTGGTTCGTTGATAGTGGATGCTCCAAACACATGACCGGGGATAGATCATTGTTTACCACACTTCACAAGAAAAGTAGAGGTAATGTTTCATTTGGTAACAATGGTAGTCTTAAGGTCATAGGAATAGGAGACATTCAAATATCCGAATGTCTTAGAATTTCAAATGTCCTTCTAGTCAAGGGGATGAAATTTAATCTCCTAAGTGTCAGTCAATTGTGTGATACGGGTTACACAATTGATTTTCAACTAAGTCAATGTCTAGTTAGACAACATGACACCTTGGACACGGTACTAGTAGGAACAAGAGTAGACAATATTTATCAAGTTTCATTTAAAAGTGCTATTAATGTTTCTGCTAAGTGTTTCATGTCAAAAGAAGAAGAGTCCACCCTTTGGCACCGGAGACTTGCACATGTGAACATGAAGAACTTCCGGAAGTTGACCAACAAGGGATTAGTTAGTGGCTTACCAAGCATCAAGTACGAAAAAGACAAACTTTGTGATGCATGTCAAATGGGTAAGCAAACAAAATCTGCACATAAAGGTAAAAGCGCTGTAAGTACATCTACCGCTTTAGATTTACTTCACATGGATCTATTCGATTGTAGTACTATCATATCATTGAATGGAAGTAGGTATTGCTTTGTGATCATTGATGATTTCACTAGATATACATGGGCCTACTTTTTAAAATATAAGGACCAAACCTTAGATGTTTTCATTTCACTAGATGTGCTCATATCAATGCTATACAAAATCAGATAATAAAAACACGAGACTGTAAAGAAAGGAAATCTAGATCAAATCCAAGGTCAAACATAAGTATCAAGCAGGATAACAAAACGGTAGTAGATAAAGGTAAATATCAGCCTACTGCATAAATAATAAATAGTCATGCAAAAAGGTAAAGTAGATCTACAGAATATAAACAAGAAGTATCCGCCTCCAAATAGGCGAAGTTCGTATCAAAGCAGAAAGAACCACCCGCCAATAATCCAAACTAAGTCCCTGTATTAAGAATATATTTAATTAGCTATTACACAGATATGATAGCTAGCTAATAAATCCCTAAACCAAATCAGGATTAACCTAATCATTTCCTTTTCATTTAATCACTTCTAATTAAATGAAAGTCTTCTCAATTATCACGAGCTAATTAAGACTGGGTTAAATCTTAGATCTACCCAATATAAGAATCGTTTCTTCGAATTTAGACTAGCTTAGTCTTTCCACGAAGACTAAACCATTTCCCTTTTGATCTAGTTTAGACTACACACAACGTAAGGTCTAGAAGTAATAACACTAACCCCGATCACCACCTAATCCACTTCTCTACTAGGTAACACATAGCTGGTATTCAATCCAAAACTTTGTATAAATCTAACAACTTTCCTATTGCTCCAATTGGACTAAATAGCTACAACCAAGTGAGGAAAAATAAATCCCTGCCTATCAATTCCTAAACTGCAACACAGATTGTTGGTGCAAGATACATCGGTGATGTCCTCCTTTGGTGTTTCAATGTTTAACAATATGCTTAAATTAGTGATACAGTAGACAAAGGAAGGGTTAGTCAAGAAATCCGATTCATGGTAAAACAAAGTCCTAGTTAACCTAGGCAATAAGTCTTGGTTCGAGGAATTGAGCACTAAGTCCTGATCATGGATTGGGCACTAAGTCCTGGCCGCAGGCTGGGCACCTAAGACATGACCGAGGGTTGGGTACGAAGTCCTGATTCAAGAAATTGGGCAATAAGTCTTGGCCGAGGGCTGGACACCTAAGTCCTGACATAGGGTTGGGCAATAAGTCCTGGTCGCGGACTGGGCACGAAGTCCTGATTAGAGGAATTGGACAATAAGTCCTGGCCGAGGGCCGGACACAAAAGTCCTGGTGAATGAAGCTGGGCACTAAGTCCTGGTGAGTGAAGCTGGGCAAAAGTCCAATCGGAGGAGCCGATTGGCAAACTTCTCCTGAGAGGAGTAGGCGAAAGATGTGTTCCCCGGGAAGGGAACATAGGCGTCGGTCCGACCTAGGGTTTCACGAGAAATCTAAAGTCAGAACCAATCGTTAAAGCTAAGAGTATATATTTGTTTGTCTTGTGTCTGTGTATCTTGCAGGTACCTAGAGTTGGAGGCAATGCAGGCAAGCAAACACAAAAGGCTGGAAAACAGTATCCAGGGCGCCCCTGTTAATACAGGCACCCCCATGCTTACAGGCGCCCTAAAGATCAGGCGCCCGTGTTATTACAGGTGCCCGTGTTAATACAAGCGCCCTAGACATCCTAACTTATCAGCATCGCGAAGTTCGCGATTTCGGATGGAATTTTGACCATATAGAGGTGCCCCAAAGGCTCTAGGGTGCCTGAGAAGAAGCTATAAAAGGGGCTTCGACCCCTTAACTCAGAACATCATTCACAACGACAATCTAAGCATTCCGAGCGAAGAAAAAGTGCTAGAGATGAAGCTCTATGACCAAGGAGGCTCCAGGAGGAAGTGCGCTGCACTTTGGAGTTCCAGATCGGCCGGGTCTTCGATTTGTGTTTGGTTTGCGTTTACTTTATGCATTTAATTTCCATTATCTTTTGGTTGTAAAAGTTGCACTGTAAGACAGGTTTCTCCGCCTCCGGAAAGTCTGGAAAGGAGACCATTAGTGGACGGGCGCTTCCCGTGCTTAGGCCTTGGGTGTACTGACCCTGGGGGGTTGGGAACCAAGTAAAACTTACTTGCACTCTGAGTTGTTTGGTTATTCATTCTTTCAATTTTCTGCTACTACTAACTCTCTGTATAGAACGAACAAACGAACCTCGAAGTTTACGACAAATTTACGAAGAAGTTTTAACGAGTCGATATTCACCCCCTCTATCGACAGCACCGACCCTACAAGTGGTATTAGAGCCTGGTAGCTCTTCACTAGACTAACAGCCGACGGAACAAAGACGCTAGGAGTTGAGGGGGAGCACAGGGGTGAATCAGGTATACTTTTTAATTATGGTAAATTTTAAATTTCATATTGCATGTTTAAGTGCAGGGAGAGAGGACACTATAAAAACCAGTGTCCTACTCGTAAGACTCGATCATTACCACCGACGGCAAAGGAGGTACCAACGCCAGGAGTCCGGAGGGACAAGAGTCACATCAAGTGCTTCAAATGTCAAAAGCACGGACACTATAAGAGTCAATGTCCGACCAAGGTACGCAAAGTTTATTTTTGTAAAAATTTTCAAATTTCTGCACAGTCATACAGTAATGTTGATAATTTAGATAAGTTAGATAATTTTTCTGGTAAAATATACTTTTTGCAAAATTAACTTAATATATTGCATGACTAATTACCAAAAATAGACAATATTAAAATATCAGAAATTAATTCTTTAATCTTTAAAATCAATGTAATAATTTTGAAAATTAATTCCAATATATTAGCAGATAATGTTAAGGATAATAATATTTCTCATAATATTGTTGATAATGATGAAATTAACATTAATCCTTTAATTTCTAATATTTCTGATACGGATGAAACTATTGTTAACTCTGATATTTCTGAGGATAGTGAAGATGAAACCTCTGTAGATAATAATAATGATTTAATTAATAATTTCTTGGATAATCCTGATAATTTTGAAATTAATTATGAAACATTAATTAACAACCCTGAAAACTATTCTACCTATTATGAAGATGTAGAAGAATATAACCTTGATGATGAGATGAGGAGGAAGAAGTATTAGAAAAACTTGAAAAAGTAAATGAAAAAGAAATAGTAGATAAGTCAGATATTTTTGAATTAATGAAAATGATACAGTTAGATCCACAACTATTAACTAAATCAAAAAATTTGAAACTTAAATCAAATTAAATATTAATTATTTTAACCTTAATTAAATCTTAATTATTTAACTTTAATTAAATCTTAATTATTTTAATCTTAATTAAATCTTAATTATTTTAACCTTAATCAATACTTAATTATTTTAACTTTAATCAATACTTAATTATTTTAACTTTAATTAATCATTAATTAATTTTAACCTCTAATTAATCCTTAACAATTTAATTCAAATTAAAACTTAAATTCAAATCTTAATAAAACAAATTAAATCTTAACAACTTAAATTTAAATTAAATCTTAACAACTTAATAACTTAAATTAATTAATTCTTAAATAACCTCAACTTTTAATGATTTCAACTTTAATTAATTCTTAATAATTATACCTAATTAATTCTACAAATTAAATCTTTATTCAATCCTTAATCCACGAACTCAAATTCAAATTAATTTCCTTTAAGTATGAAACCAAATAAAATTCGACCCAACTGAAACCTCCAACTTAATAATATTAAATATGTCAAAGTGGGTTGACATGTTCGCGGGTTACGACATGTATCAAATCTAAAATTTGATACATTATTAGAAGCTTAAGTAAAATGTTTTGACTTGTTTGACTCATGCATAACTGTCATGTACATGTATTTGCTTATTTTTTTAAAATATATGACATGTCATTCATGTTTAATTTTTCGCATGATTTAGAACGGTTAGATAGGAAAAAGACTGACTGACACTTGCCTAACCTAGTACCAGGGTGGGCGAGATGATAGTATGTTAGGGAAGCTTGGCTTAGCTAAGTGGAACTAGCCGAAGCCATCTCGTCACATCCTAGACTAGTTAGACCAGAGTTTTTCAAAGAGTAAAATAAAGATATTATTTTCTTTAAAAGGCTTTGTCTAAGGAAAGGGTTGATGATCCAATAAAGATACGACCAAAGAAGGCCTCTGTGCCTCGCCAAGACCTGGAAGCCGATTATTGAAATATATTTTTAGATTACCAATTGATTAAACTCGAATCTAACTCAAGGTCAACCAGTCTATAAATAAATTGAGAAAAATTATTCAAGTATCTCACAGTACACCCATAAGGCAATCATGTTTGCTTGTATTGAGACATTTAGAATGGGTGAGATGTTAAGGACTAATTAATTGACAGATGTATTTCAAACATATTTTCAAAATCCTTAGAATATTTTCCTAAAAATTTATTTTCAAAATAATGTTTCAATATAATAATGTTTTTATGAATTTCATGCTTGTCTGATTGCTTATATATATTATATTTTCAAAAATTATATCTTTTCGAAAAATTATTTTACCTACACTCTTAGACACAAACCTTTTTAGGTCAACACTAAACTTCCTTAAGACACTTAGATAGAGTCAGACGGTATCAAGTACAGGGGGAGTGTTTTTATTCTTTTAAAAGTTGTTTTTTTCAAAAATTCAGAAAACCTTGTTATATCCTTTTCGAAAACGATTTCGTTGAAAAATTATCATACTATCATTTCAAAATGTCTCTCGAAAACTTTGCTTTAAAAATTATTATCATTTCAAAATGTGTTTTTCGAAAATTGTCTCAAATACTCATTTTTATCCTTCAAAATATTTGTTAAATTATGTCTTTTATCATAGTATTTCAAAATGCATTGTACTTATTGCTCTTTTAATTTTGATAAACCCTAAAGACACATAGGGAGTCTTCTTCATGAACTACAAGAACTCCTAGAATTGTGTCAGATTTAGGAGGAGTTTAAGTCAAAAGAGAGAGTAATTTTATTTTTTGACGATTGCTGTTCAAAATTATTACATAATTCTTTTGGTTTGAATCAAACCATAAGACTCAGAGAAAGATCACTTGTAATCAACAAGCTTCCTAGGACTGGGTCAAGCTTAGGGGGAGGTCAAATTAAAAGAAATGTTAAAAGTTTCAAAAAGTATTATGTTTTCATACACTGTATTTTCAAATTTGAAAACATAATATTATCTTTTGTTTAAAACTCATCTTCAAAATTATACAATATCTATTCAAAAATAAAGACTTTTGAAAATATTAACTTCAAAAAGCTTATTTTGAATCTTTTTGGCCCTTAAAATCCTTTTAAAATTAATGCTACTTGAGTTTGGAGAATTTCCAGGACACTTAGGGAAATTTCTTTGCAGTTAACAAGGTTTCCTAGGATTGTGTCAGACTGGAAAAGAATCCAAGTCAAGAACTTATTTTCAAAATCCTTTTTGACTTTTGAATCGATTTGAAATAATGTTTACTTGAGTTCGGAGAATTTCCAGGACACTTAAGGAAATTTCCTTGTAGTTAACAAAGTTTCCTAGGATTGTGTCAGACTGGAAAAAAAACAAAGTCAAGTAAAATATTATGTTTTCACAACAAAATTTTATTAAAAAGTTTTTTTTAAAAAATATTTTAAGTGAAAAATATGTTTCAAAGTACGAATACTTTTTAAATGCACAATATTTTTCTAAGTGAAAATCTTTTCTAAGTGTAAATTTTTTCCTAAATGAAAATTTTTTCTAAGTGCAAATTTCTTCTAAGTTCAAAAATTATATTTTTCCAAGTACAAAATATTTTTCCAGGTGCAATTTAAGTACTTGGTTCTTTTTATAATACTTTAGAAACTAGTACTTAGTCTTTTTCAAATAAAAAGAGTAGAGTTTCGAAATGTTTTATAAAAAAATATATGATTTCAAAAAATTATCCTAAGTACTTTCAAAAAGAGAAGAAAAATTTTCATTGTTGGCGCAAATTTTTTTTTGTCATTTTTTTTTATGTATGACAAAGGGGGAGAGAGAAGCTTAAGTTAGAAATTTTTTCGTTTTCTCCCAAGGATCAAAACTTAGATCAAATTTTTTTCATTTTATCTCAAAGATCAAAACTTAACCCTTAAATCCAATCTAACTTAAGATATTGTCAAACATCAAAAAGGGGGAGATTGTTAATGCAAGATGCATTGGTGATGTCCTCCTTTGGTGTTTCAATGTTTAACAATATGCTTAAGTTAGTGATACACTAGACAAAGGAAGGGTTAGTTAAGAAATCCGGTTCAAGGTAAAACAAAGTCCTAGTTAACCTAGGCAATAAGTCCTGGTTCGAGGAATTGGGCACTAAGTCCTGATCATGGATTGGACACTAAGTCCTGGTCGCGGGCTGGGCACCTAAGACTTGACTGAGGGTTGGGTACGAAGTCCTGATTCGAGGAATTGGGCAATAAGTCCTGACCGAGGGCTGGGCACCTAAGTCCTGACATAAGGTTGGGCAATAAGTCCTGGTCGCGGACTGGGCATGAAGTCCTGATTCGAGGAATTGGGAAATAAGTCCTGGCTGAGGGTTGGGCACCGAAGTCCTGGTGAGTGAAGCTGGGCACTAAGTCCTGGTGAGTGAAACTGGGCAAAAGTCCAACCGGAGGAGCCGGTTGACAAACTTCTCCTGAGAGGAGTAGGCGAAAGACGCGTTCCCCGGGAAGGGAACATGGCGTTGGTTCGACCTAGTGTTTCGCGAGAAATCCAAAGTCATAACCAATCGTTAAGGCTAAGAGTATATATTTGTTTGTCTTGTGTTTGTGTATCTTGCAGGTACCTAGAGTTGGAAGCAAAGCAGGCAAGCAAACACAAGAAGGCTGGAAAACAACATCCAAGGCGCCCTAAAGATTAGGCACCCGTGTTAATACAGGTGTCCTAGACAGCCTAACTTATCAGCATCGCGAAGTTCGCGTTGTCGGATGGAATTTTGACCATATAGAGGTGCCCCAAAGGCTCTAGGGCGCCCGAGAAAAAGCTATAAAAGGGGCTTCGACCCCTCAACTCAGAACATCATTCGCAATGACATTCTAAGCATTCCGAGCGAAGAAAAAGTGCTAGAGACGAAGCTCTGTGACCAAGGAGGCTCCAGGAGGAAGTGCGCTGCACTTCGGAGTTCCAGATCGATCGGGTCTTCGATTTTTGTTTGATTTGCGTTTACTTTATGCATTTAATTTTCATTATCTTTTGGTTGTAAAAGTTGCACTGTAAGACGGATTTCTCCGCCTCCGGAAAGTCCGGAAAGGAGACCATTAGTGGACGAGCGCTTCCCGTGCTTAGGCCTTGGATGTACTGACCGTGGGGGGTTGGGAACCAAGTCAATCCTGCGTGCACTCTGAGTTGTTTGGTTATTCGTTCTTTCTATTTTCCGCTGCTACTAACTCTCTGTATAGAATGAACAAACGAACCTCAAAGTTCACGACAAGTTTACGAAGAAGTTTTAACGAGTCGATATTCACCCTCCCCCCTCTATTGACGGCACCGATCCTACATAGATATCTATTCCAAAACTTCAAACTGATCTATTACGGTGAACTAGCCACCCATATCATTTTGCATCTCAAATTCTATAGCTAGCTCATTTCAAAGAGCATAATTGAGAAGTGGTTTAGGGCTCACCTTACACTGCTCACGGCTGGGCTCTTCCATAGCTCCACAACAAAACTTCCAGTAATCACCGGCCACAGCTGATCAGAGTATACAACAACTAAACCAATCGATTCAGATTACACGATTAGCAATCTGATCAGTAAACCACATCATTGTGCTTACTTGAGCTTGCGCCGGAAGAGGTAATCCTACTCTGATCCCTCTCATTGTCAGTGATCAGAGATGAGCCACAACCCTGGAATGAACCACACTCAAAATCTAGATCCAACACCAATCAATTGTGGAGAAAGGAAAAAACCAAGGATACCCGTCGTTGCCTCACCTTCAACCAGGAATAATGCTCGTGATCCGGCTTAGGCACTGGAATTCCCTCACGAAAAGGAATCCATTAGCATCAACAACTTCAAACAACCTCTCACTACCCTAATCCTACCTCCCTGAGCTTGCGACAAGGGAAATCTGAGGAAGGGAACGTGAAGGCAGTGGTGGGAGGAAGAAAACAAATCCACACTACACTTCCTTACCCTTGTGATGTCGGTGGCAACAAATCGTGGACGCCCGCCTCCAATGATCTGCGATGAAGAGTTCTAGATCTCCTGATTCACCGATCGTTGCTCTTCACTCCCTCTGCTCGGGGCATCGGATCGAGTAGAAGAGCACTAGAACCCTCAATAGGAAGAGCTGGATCAAACCCTCATCTCCCATGCACGTGGAGGTGTCTTCGATGGTGGCTGCGGACGGAGAAGAGAATGGGCTGGGAACCGATACTCGGTTGCATCACAATGTGTTTGGGCGAAGGAGGAGAACTCTAGGGCTGCTCAAGTGTTGCAACTTTGCATTTAGGTCCTTGCTTACCTACCTAATTCCCACTGAGTCCCTCATAACCCCTAGTTTATGAGGTTTAAGCCACTAATTCCCCTAATTTGGATCCTTTCCGTCTTAGCCCCCAAACTATTTAGTTTAATACTATTTGAATCCCGAAACTTTGTCTAAGAGCCCGGGAATCCTAAGTTCTTTTTTGAAAAATTTTTCGGAGTGAATAAAAATGTCTGATTTTAACACTGACGCCTCGTGGTCGGGGCGGCACGACGATCAACGACATCGGCTTAATGATGAGGAGATGGGAACATTGCTCGTGAGAGGTGGCAAGAGCAATGACTGGCCTAACCCGGCTCGGATCCCCTGGTCCGCGGATCCCTGGTCCCTCCCTGGACCACACCTGCATTATAAAATGTGGTGTCACGTGCGCGACACGTGACACAAATCAAGCCCAAACGCCATCGCCTCTCTCACGCGAAAACGCCACCATCGCCCCGCCGCAGCCATCGCCGAAACCGTAAAAACCCTAACCTTCCATCCCCCGGTTCCCTTCCTGCTCTTGCTGTCCTCTCTGCCTCCAACCTCACTCCGGCTATAAAGTGCCGCCCGATGTGCCCACGCCTCTCCTCATCCCTTCGCCGCTGCATTGATGGATCTTCTCTCGGAGGAGCAAGTCACCGAGTTCCACGAGGCTTTCTGCCTCTTCCACAAGGACGGAGATGGTCTACGTCTCCTTTCTTCTTTCAAGTTTCTCCCTTTATGCTTTCTTCTCCTTTCTTCTTTCAAGTTTCTCCCTTTGTGCTTTCTTATGTGAAGCGAGGACAGACTACTTTGCTCAAGCTGCATAACGCCGGAGGAGCTCGGCACCGTGATCAAGTCACTGGGGCAGAACCCGAGCGCGGAGGATGACTGTTTGATTTGTTCTTTGTTCCAAGAACAAAATAAAACAAAACAAAAAAATGTTTCTTTGTTATCTTTTTTTGTTCCACTAGTAAAAAGTTATGCTTATGAGTTCCCTTTTGATTTGATTTTATCAGATTTTGTTTAATCCAACTCTTCTTTCAGATTCCTGAACCAAGTAAACTTTGTTTTAATCACGAAGTCAGCCAATTCTGAAATAGTGTTTAGGTTGCAAAAGCAACTACTCACCTCCTGATCGATGGAAGACTCATGTTCTAGATAATGCCACAATTTGTGACACCCTAATATAGGTTTTGGACCTACTTCTATTGATTTTTAGTGCCTAGATTAGAAGATACTGTCTTAAATTGGGTCAAAACATTTCGTCCACAATGTTCAAACCTACTGAGTTAATTGATCAACATAGATTGTGAGCAATGATCATAAAGTCATTTGTGATACTTCTAAACAGAAAAGAAATGAGAATACTTGCCTAATATCGGGATTTCAAAATTGTATTCTTAGGGTCTGGTATTTTGTAGCTAAAGAATTTTGATCTTCTTAGGCAATTGCTGTGCTATTTAAGCTTTGCAAAACCTTCTATTAATGAAAGACTGAACTCAGTAATGTGATATAAGTATATAAAGTTTGATTTAGTCTGTGCATCTAATGAGATTTGTATTTGTAGATATTATTGAGCATTGGTTATGTTGCGAGCCCCTTCGACATTTTATCTGAAAGTAAGTTGCTGTTGACTTGACTCCAAATATAATTCTCAGCGCATGTGCCATCTCAAACAACAAAATTGTGTGCTCTTTGTACAGGGATTTACGGTTTTGCTGGTTTTCTCGATGATTTCTTATTACTGGTGATGTTCATCCACCTTGCTGCCCTGTATCGCTGTTTACTTCTGAATCGCCATGGAGGTGCTTAAAATGCCCCACCTATGAAAGTGACTTGATTGAAGATGGTATTTGTGTTAAATGTCTTAAGAGTCAAAAACCAAATTATGGAAATTTTCTATTGAGATGTTATGTTCGCAATGTGTATGTATAAGCAGTACCAGCTCTTCAGCTTGAAACTTGAACAGATTGCCATTTCTTGAAACTTCAGAGAATGCAATTTTAGTAAACCGATTTCCATAATATCAAATTGTGTTTGTATTAGCCTGATTTTGATAAATGTATATCATTTTTAGTGTGTTTGATACTATTCATTTTCTTCCATTTCTCTATTCATGACTTGAATGGTTCTAGTGAGAACGAAGCATCTTGACTTTGGGCATTGACTACTCTTTCTTTTCGCTTTCTTTTTCTGGATGGCTTCCTGTCTCAAGCCAAGGAGTTCTCTATATGCCTCTTGGGCGACCTTTGCTCTGACTGCTTCAGTTTTGGAACGGGCCTGTGGAACACGAGAAACACTCAAATTTGCAGTCATCGTTGATTGAACCATCGCGAAAGTGATAAATTGACTAACTTACTTACATGAGAACTTAGCTTGTACCGATCAATTAAGTCAATGTAATATGGTACAAGCGCAACTAACCGTGTTATGTCAGACATGCTATTGGCATCTGGAAGTGCAAATTTGAACGTAAGTGTCTTCTTATGAGACCCTGGACGTTGATTTGAGAAATGCATAGAGATGAACCATTTCCCGAACTTCTCAAATGCCTTCTCACCGAAGACCTGAAGTGCAGAAACAGATGCCCTTGTTTTAAAAAATAGACAAAGATCAAATAGCATCAAGTAAAGGTCTACCAGTTATACTTCATTTATTTAAGGAAACGACACCGTATACGCATGTAGATTATAGTCATGGTTAACCATCCTGAATTTTCTGTGCAAATGATCATGTTTCTCTAAAACAGTAGTTGGAAGGTCATTGGACAAACACTCACTTCTAGAGTCTGTAAAAGGCAAAACACTCTCAACCATTTGAGGCTATCTTGATCGAATGCAAGGCAACAGTGTTTTCTCCAATTCAAACACTCCGACTTCACTTCAACCAAGCTCCACTGGCTATCATTAACCATTCAGGCATTCAACTAAACCCCTGAACAAATTGGGTACATTGGCAATCATCTCACTTACATGTTGACGTTAGCCGAACTAGTTTCAATTCAGATGAACCCCATTTGACCTAATTCAAATTCACTTAAATTACAGCCAACTCAACTTCCTCTGGCCCTGTTCGCTACAAAGGTCAGAAACTAGTTCTATAACAATTAAAAGACTAACTGTAATATGCTGTAAAAACACCACAACATTCTGAAAGCCCTAAAGTCTAAACTATTAGAAAATGTATATGATTAGAGAGGAGACATATCTTCATTATATAACTTTATTCACACGTTTGTGAAGAAACAAATCAGAAAGGAAAGTACAAATATTAAGAACTTCTAGCAAGTCAATTACATTCATAAATGATTGATCACAATAAGTATGATGAATTTTCTAGTAGTTAGTTAAGTGCATGCCGGCTCCGCATATACAAATCAATCGCCCTCGAGATCAGGTCATGCCGGCTCCGCATTTCCATCGTGGCGAGCAAACTCTGGCAGTATCTCCGGTCGCTGGCATAGAACTTGAACACGTCCTGGCCCTCCTTCAACAGGAGAGGAGTGTCCTTGCCGTCTCCGATGCCTAAGAGGCTGAAGTTCTTCTCAGAGATGGAGTCTTCTCAAATTGTGGCATTATCTAGAACATGAGTCTTCCATCGATCAGGAGGTGAGTAGTTGCTTTTGCAACCTAAACACTATTTCAGAATTGGCTGACTTCGTGATTAAAACAAAGTTTACTTGGTTCAGGAATCTGAAAGAAGAGTTGGATTAAACAAAATCTGATAAAATCAAATCAAAAGGGAACTCATAAGCATAACTTTTTACTAGTGGAACAAAAAAAGATAACAAAGAAACATTTTTTTGTTTTGTTTTATTTTGTTCTTGGAACAAAGAACAAATCAAACAGTCATCCTCCTCGCTCGGGTTCTGCCCCAGTGACTTGATCACGGTGCCGAGCTCCTCCGGCGTTATGCAGCTTGAGCAATGTAGTCTGTCCTCGCTTCACATAAGAAAGCACAAAGGGAGAAACTTGAAAGAAGAAAGGAGAAGAAAGCACAAAGGGAGAAACTTGAAAGAAGAAAGGAGAAGTAGACCATCTCCGTCCTTGTGGAAGAGGCAGAAAGCCTCGTGGAACTCGGTGACTTGCTCCTCCGAGAGAAGATCCATCAATGCAGCGGCGAAGGGATGAGGAGAGGCGTGGGCACATCGGGCGGCACTTTATAGCCGGAGTGAGGTTGGAGGCAGAGAGGACAGCAAGAGCAGGAAGGGGACCGGGGGATGGAAGGTTAGGGTTTTTACGGTTTCAGCGATAGCTGCGGCGGGGCGATGGTGGCGTTTTCGCGTGAGAGAGGCGATGGCGTTTGGGCTTGATTTGTGTCACGTGCCGCGCACGTGACACCACATTTTATAACGCAGGTGTGGTCCAGGGAGGGACCAGGGATCCGCGGACCAGAGGATCCGAGCCGGGCCTAACCTTAAGTGGATAGGGAGATAGCGGCTTGAGCAACGTCCAGCGGTCGGGCGGCATGGCGTCGCGTTTGGAGAAGGGCTGGGGTGAAGGTTTTTCGAAACGAAGAGAGGAAAACCGAATTAGTAAGTGGGCAAATTTTGCAATTAAGCCCTCTTACTTGTGATTATTACAATCCTCTCCTTATTTTAAGGTTTTTAAGTATTTAGGTCTTCCAAAATTTTTATATTTAATATAAAATTCGTTCGATTCTGAACTCAAATCGATTCTATTTAGAATTGTAATTTTACAAATTATGAATACAATCAATGGCCGGCGTAGAACGGCCTGCGCGCGACTGCTTGCATTGTTTTTTTTTTTCTTCTATGGCTTCCGTTTATCTTTCCACATGAATTCGTTATGTTTTATTTTCTTGTCTCTTCCTTCACTTCGATGGATGTTTTCCGAAGGGATTTCTTTCCTTAATCACTCCGGCTCAGTTCTCACCGAGCAAAGAGCATTAGGGACCAATGGAAACTCATGTGGGACCGGAATATAAGGAAGAGCCATATCTACTAAGCCAGTCCCGGCGGTGTAACATAACCGTCCGTCTCCCTCGCCCCTCGGAAGCCGCCTCACTGCTGGAGCGAAGCACGCGATCCTCCCCGTTCAAAATCGCACTGCCATCTCGCTCCCCAGTCTTCTTCTTTCTCACGCCGGCCGCTTCCCATCTCTACTCGGGCTTCCTCCTCGCCCCCCGGGGATCTCGATGGCGAGATCCAATAAGTCGGGGAGGTACGTTTTGGTCCTCTCTTGCGTCGCACTTCTAGGGGTCGCCCTCGTCGCTGATTTCCTTTGGGCCTACTCCAATTCCGCTTCTTCTTCCCTCGTCTGGTCCGGAAACCTCGATCGATCTCTCGAGAGACTTGCCGGTGCAGGCGATCTGGCTGCCGAGTCGGTGGTGAGTCTGAGATTTTCGTTTCTGATGTTGTCGTTGTTAGATTTTGATACGTTTTCTTTTCTAGGCCAATCTTTATCTGTCTGGTAACTATTTTTCTTGCTTTTATCTTGATAATGCTTAGCGAATCTGATGATAAATGCCTCCTCGGGCTTGTTAATTGAAAGAGAGCAAGAAAAACAAAGGTTTTTGTGGGAATGTTGACGATAGCAAGTAGAGAATTTTCATATTTTGAGATACATAACTCTAAAATGAATCGAAAGTGTAATGTATTGGCTTGGAGATAAATAATTCTGGTAATTACAGATTCAGTATTTTTTTTTCTTTTATGCTTCTTTTCAACCTCTTCTAGTTCTTTTGTTGTAGCTTTTCATGCCTAAAAATGTTTATATCTGTTGGTCGCATAAGCATTTCCCTTGCGCTTCTTCTTTTTATCTGATTTTAATAAATCTTCCTTTTGCAGGTTAAGAAGAAAAAGGACTTAAAAATATTAGAATCAAAAGAATTGAATGCAACTTTTGCTGATTTACCAGCAACAATGTTAGAATGGGAAGAGATGGCAGAGGCACCTGTTCCACGTCTAGATGGCGCTGCTATTCAGATTAGAAATCTTTTGTATGTCTTTGCTGGATATGGCACAATCGACTATGTGAGAATCTTATATAGCTTAGACTTTACTGGCATCTCGTGCCCTCATGTTCTTTTTTATAATGAACTTTTGATATCTACAATTATCTGAACACATTTCACATATTTCGTCTCTTACACCTAGTTCAATTCTGAGTTTTTGAAGTATTATGTGACACAAGCTATGTATGAATGCTTTCACTGACATCCAAAATACGATCTGTTTTAATTATTTCAGTGACATTGACCAGTTCTTAAATTTTCAAAAATTCATGTAAAAGTAACGAGTAAGCGAGAAAGAAGGGCTCGAAGGGGACAGCAATGATAAATGCACTTGTAAATGTTTATGAAAGCAAATGGAGTAGGGGAATTCTGTTCCCTCTTCTTGAGATAGCTACCCAAACAAGGGAAGGCACACTGACCTCCTTGTTTCAAACCCCTCAATCTAAAAACAAGGGAAGGCATACTGACCTCCTCTTTCAAACTCTTCATCTAAACTTGTCTCCAATAGGTAGATACAACATTCAATTTCTCTATCTTTTCGTTTTCTTTACCTTTTCCCCTTCAATTTAAGTGCTTGCAAGTGTAAGCAGCAGAACATGTACATTGAAGTCTGTAACTTTTTATGTTCTTTTTCTATTTATTAACTTTGTTCTCTTTCCAATATATGGCAATTTATGTGTTCAATTTTCTCCAAAACATTTATAATGTAGATGATGAAATTCCTTAGTATTATATTAGTTTAAGGAGTTTTTAATTCTCAACATTCCTTAACCATCTCAGTGTTGTTTGACTTTAAGATAATGTTTTGGGGAACTAACCACTTTCAAAGAAGTAATAACTAGGATCATTTATAGAATTTCAATAGAAAGTTGAGCTTCAATGCCTCACTTTACCTGCTTGTCAGTCTGACATTTGTCTATGAGTTGAAATGGACTTGAGTTCCAACTCACAAATGAAGTATCAGATTTTCACATTACTGTGTCGTTGACCTGATTGCATGATTTGATATTGCACAGAAGCAATTGTTTTATAGTTTTTCTTTAGGAGGTTCTCATTTATTTTGTAGGCTTGTCTTTGGTTTGTATCGTATTAGGTTGTTCTCTTTGAATTACATGGAACCAGGAAATCCTATGCACTTGTTTTGCTCAAAACTCTTTCACAATGTCTAACATTAACTAACTTGCTTGGCAAAAGCTAAATCATGGCTAAAACAAACAACTTAATCTGTAACTTGATTCTTGTAAACAACAACACAGACCTCTAACTATTTGAGGTCAAGTACATAGATTTTTCCCACCATTGAACTCAATGCAAGCTTATATATCATTAGGAATATCCAAATAAGACATATATTCAAGTATTTGGATTTTTGCAACAAGAAAATAAAGGCAAAAAAAAAAAAGATTCAGGTTGGCAGCAGCCAAATGTATTTCTCTTTTCTACATTGTTTAAAGATCTATTACACTAACAATTGTTTTGCAGGTTCATTCTCATGTAGATATCTATAATTTTACTGATAACACATGGGGAGGAAGATTTGACATGCCCAAAGAAATGGCTCATTCTCATTTAGGAATGGTAACAGATGGCAGATACATCTATGTAGTGACTGGACAATATGGTCCTCAATGTAGAGGCCCTACTGCCAGGAATTTTGTGCTGGATACTGAGAAGAAAGAGTGGCACGATCTGCCACCCTTGCCAGTACCTAGGTGAGTTCTTTAAAGGTCAAGCAGGGTAACACCTATATAAATCACATTCTCTTTAAATTTTCAATTGGTCAACATAAAAAATGCTACTAGATCCCATGAATTAAATATCATTTCAGAATGGACCCATAATCATGCTACTTTCGATGGAGTTTGCTACTGTTCAAAACAAGACATGGATTTGTATGGTTTACATTGAGAAAAGCTTTAACACAACCACCTGTAGGTATGCTCCAGCTACCCAACTCTGGAGAGGCAGACTCCATGTCATGGGTGGAAGCAAGGAGGACCGTCATGAACCTGGATTAGAACACTGGAGTCTTGCTGTGAAGGATGGGAAGGCCTTGCAGAAAGAATGGCAGAGTGAAATCCCTATACCTCGTGGTGGACCCCACAGGTTTGTGGGTCATTTCTTTAAAGTTAGTACCTAATTTTGTTTCAGAAGATTTAGCTATAGTTTGCCTTATAACATAGCCTGTTTTATGTATCTCATATATCACTGAGGTGGAAGTTGTAGTTTAAAATTTTGGCTGGACTTTCAAATTCGTGACCATCATCATGGCTTAGCTGAAATAATATTGTTATCTTTCATGTTCCTTTTACAGATATTCACTTGTTACAATCAGATTCATATCTTTATTTACTAATTTGAGGTTAGTTCTATTTAGTTGACAGGAAGATATTTGCTTGTTGATTTATGCGATCAGTATTTCAAGGAGTAATGTAACTTGTAGTTTTACATGGACACCAAACATTTCAAAGAAACTTTAACAGAAGAGAGCTAATAAATTAGAAAAATGAAATTGAGCATTATGTCAGACAAAATGCTCCTCTACGACTACATCCTTATTCATGTAGTGCATCAGGTAAGTATCATGCAAGGTATAAGCATGAGGGGCCTATTCCATGTGCCTGAAAGTGTTCGTACTTCAGTTAATTTTAGTTATCTATGCTGTTCAGATCTGACTTTTTTTTTTTTTTTGACTTGAAAATGCTATTCAAATGAAGGCATATTCAACATGATACTGTAAGTTTGTAATGATCCCATTGTTAGGCAACTGATGCAACTTGTCTATTTCTCCATGATAGCGACAACTTGCTCTTGTAGTATAACATAACAATACCCCTGCGATTAGAGTGGCCTTTTATATTATTCTTCATGTATCACATCATTAACCATCATTCTCAAATATATGCTCGAGACATGTGGTTTCTTTCCAAGAATCCCAGGTCGAATGTGACTTTGAGGCATTGATAGAAATTCTATTCTGCAGTCACATTGTTACCATTATCATGGTACAATCCTCAATCTAATCTAAACCTTTTTTTTTCCCCCAATCAGGGCCTGCATTGTTGCTAATGATCAACTTATTATCATTGGTGGTCAAGAGGGTGATTTTATGGCTAAACCTGGATCACCAATTTTTAAGTGTGTCCGAAGAAGTGAGGTTAGTTATTCTTAAGTCAATACTTAAAAAAAAAAAAATTATTGTAGACTGTTGTTTGTATTCAATAGGAGTATCCAACATCGGTATTGATGAAACTGCCCGATGTGACTGTTACTGAATTTTACATGTGATCGAGAAAAATACTTAGTTCCCAGACATGGGCTCAAAAGGGAAGATGAGTTCAAGTAGTAAATTTTATAGCATCATTTAATGTTTATTTAATTTTATAAACTTTGATGTATTTTGTTCAACATGCCTAAAATGGTGGGATTGAATTTACTGGCAAGGTATTCACGTTGCAACACTTATATTATGGTGTTCCATGTTTTTCATCTAGTGGCTTCTTTCTTAGCAGTCATTTAGTTTAGCACTCATATTTCCATATTCCTCAAATTCTATTTTTGCTTATCCAGGTTGTGTACAGTGATGTCTACATGCTCGATAATGAAATGAAATGGAAGGAACTTCCGCCCATGCCCAAACCAGATTCTCATATAGAGTTTGCATGGGTTAACGTTAACAATTCCATTATAATTGTTGGAGGTACAACAGAAAAGCATCCTATAACAAAAAAGATGGTGTTAGTTGGAGAAGTGTTTCGGTTCAATTTGGATAAATTGGTAGGAATCTTTTTCCTTTACATAGAAATTGATTTTGTGAAGCAATATATTGTTTGAATTAATTTTCTTACTTTTTTTTAACTATTTCTTTAGATTCTCTATTAGATGAATGTTAACTATTCTTTTTAGCTGCCTGATCATTTTTATTTGATTTCTCTGTTCAGCGCATGGAATGAAGGTACGAATCACACTGATACATTAACGCAACCAAATTTCCTTTTTGAAAGAAACGCAAATAAGTGTATGGGACTACATGATGCACTTTTATATTTATTGATTACCTATCTTGTTAGTTGGCCCATCTATTACTAACCTAAACCCGAGTTGCTATGAAGACTGGATCTTTACCATCTACTTATCACAAGCAAGCAATTTGTATGATCTTCATAACATCCTTTTGCAATTCCCCAACCTTCCGCCACTCCTAATTGACTCCGAGGACAGTGAAGCTTTGCTCTTTTTTTCCTTTTTTGTATCATTTAGATCTACAGAGAGGAGCAGTATATCTTATTTTGTTAGAAGGAATATGAGTTACCGAAGTTTCAGAAAGATGAGGTTCGGTGACCAAATAAAGTTGGCCTGGCCCAAAAGAATCAAGCAGATCAGGAACCAATTGGTGTTTACTGATCCAATTAAGAATTATTAGATTTCATGGTCACAGCAGATTGTTGGTATGCCGCCTGGTATATATATCACTTGCTTTCTAAGTTAATTTCTTGAATTTATATATTCAGCTAGTATTTAAATACATATTTGTGCTTCTATTGCTTTCTGGCGCAAATAAGTTATATTGACTTTATTTGAAATTGCGTGATTTTTGTTTTCTCTGACAGTGGCTAGAAAGGCATCCTAGTAGTGGCACTCTTTAACACATCAAATATTTTGCATGCTTCTTTTTTTTAACCGAACATTATATCCATATTCCACAAATTCTCACTCTTACTAGAATTCGTGCTAAATTGGGTACAAATAGATCATCTGTTACATAGTTGTTTACTTTCTTGGTTCGTATTGTGATACTACTGCCACATCATTCTCATTCTTGGTTGCTCTGATGCTCTCTAAGGATGCAATAAAGCAAACATCAAATAGTTGGCCTTCTTCAGAAAAAAAGGGAAAAAAATGGAAATTTTTTATAAATCTGAAAATCCGTGAAAGATGAATTAATTCAACATTTGTTACACTTGGTAGTTTGCAGGCAATCATGGTTCACAGTAATTAATATTTCTTGAATTAAGCACTTATGATCAAGTTTCTGTCTTAAATTTGCAGGAATGGTCAGTGTTGGGAAGGATGCCTTTCCGCATCAAGACGACCTTGGTCGGCTACTGGAATGGCTGGCTTTATTTCACATCTGGCCAGCGAGACAAAGGACCAAATGATCCTGCTCCCAAGAAGGTCGTTGGGTGCGTGTGGAGAACTAAATTGCATCTATAACTTCTAGTTGATCTTATTACAGGTGAAATTTTCGTTTCAATCTTCAGGTTTCTTTAGATTCTGGTTATTTTACATCCATCTTTTAATATTGTCTTGTACTTGTCTTAGATTAACGTCAAGGTATTTGTTGTCTCTGTTAACTTTTAGTTGGAGAAGCTATTAAAATGCTTGCTATTCTACCTTTGATCAATTGCAGCTGTAGCTTCTTATGGTTTCACTATTTATTTTATTGGGTAATTATTATATTTATTGTACTTTTTTTTAACCTGGTCAACATGATTTGGAAGCTTTCATTCATTTCTTAATGATCACAAATGTTTATTTATCGAGTCATACATTTTTACTACCATTTCGTGACGAGATTAGATAACGTCAAATCATTTGGTAATATACACGTTGGTCTGATGGTATTCAGTATCCCATTGAGCATGCTGATCAACAGGCATTGCGAGATTAGTACAGAGAAATGAGACCCCTGCTGCTGCAAAGAAATTATTGGGTCTAATGATTGCAAGAGGTGATGACCCGATACTGTCGCTATAACACAATAATGCATGGATACTTGTTGGGAAAAAGTTTCTGATTCTTTCATTTCTTTCATGCACATGGGAGTTGTTAATCTCAATGTTATATTTGTTAGGCGTCCCTTGAAATTTTAGGACGGCTGTAAATTTTTGTTAAGGGTTTAATCTACTTAACAAGTTATAACAATCAACGTAATGGATTAGAAGCAAACACAAATTTGAATATCTGTGATTAATTGTTTTAATATTGAGTTGAAGTTAGAAGATACTCTAATAAATTAATGAAAATATAAGTTGAGAGTCAGCAAATAATTAAATAGAATTAAAACAATCGTATATTCTTTAAGAAAATACAAACTATAGAGGCCACATAATCTTAAGAAAGATTGTCAGTGCAGAGGAATTTTTATAATTAGCTACTGTGCATCATTATATTTTTAAATAATATGTTTTTTTAATTGACATCTCACCTGCCTCATCATCATGACGTTTAATTAATCATAATTATGGCTCATGCTTGTTTTGTTTTTGTGACTTCTTCAGGCAATTATAAATAACATATTGAATGGCAATTATAAAAAAAAATATTGGATCAGATAGTAGATAAATTTGGAATGATCGGTTCGATCTCATCAAAATTTTTCATCGGTCATCAGGGTAAATCGGGAAGCGTTCGCGATGGGCGATCTAGAAGTCCAGCGTCTCAGGATTTGTACTACATTTGGAGAAATTTTTTTATAAATATATCATAATTAGAATCGAATCGTAAATAATTAATTAGGTCTATCACTATACTATAAGCCCTGGAATGGTTGGTGAGACATCACTGGCAATTATAAATGGATGGTAATCGAGTTTAATTTGTATTCCTTGTCAAAGGGGAGAATATGATTGGTGAGACATCACTGTTCGTTTGAAATTGTTCGTAAAAGTACGATCGTTAAAAAAAAAACATTTAAAATGTTATAACCATTTTTTTTTCTGAATCCGTGAAAAATCTACTCTTGATTTGGTAAAGTGCCTTTTATTTTTACATGAAATGTCAAAAAGCTGACGTTGCAAAACAATAGTGAAATAATTATTTTGCCCAGATTTGTAGTGTAATAAGATGGACCACCGACCGCACCAATGGATTAAGACCGGACCTCAGTCACACGTTCATCAATCCAGATTAATGTGGGCCCCAGCCAGTGAAAACTGGGTAAAGCTAGTCGACATCACCAACAGACAAAGTGCAGCCCACTGTAAGCATTGGGCCCACGACGAGCCCCTCTCACTCACGTGGGTAAAAAAGCGAGTTCATGACCGTCTGCGTAAAACTTTCATTACACTCTCACACAAAAATTTATTCTCTTCTCAAACGCGCTTAAAATATTAGTATTATAAAAATATCCTCGAACTGTTAAACTCTTATAAGTGAATCATGTCATATCACTTTGTTTATGCCTCTCCGGTATTAATTCTGGAATAGATTGATAGAGCGTTAAGAAGACCGAATTATTTTTACCATTAAAATTGATTTAGATGAAATTTTTTTATTTATTTTAAGGATAAATTAAAAAAATATCATAAATGATTGATCAAACTAATATTTTTAGATTAATGGTTGATTATGAAAATTATTTTTTAATTTATAATAATCGAGACTCAATCATTTGAATCTGAAAAATTAAAAAGATATCATATCATTGTATCATTATCCAGGAGTATATATATAGTTCCTACGGGATGATCTGATGATTAATATATTGGTGTTGCCAACATGAGATATGAGGGTCAAAATTTAACGAAGCCAATATATCCGTCCTTCCCACGGACTAGTCACAATATCCGGGCTAGTAGCCCTCGTGATTTACCTCCTCCGTGTTGGTCCTAGGACGGGTTGACGGGGATACTAGGAGCGAACGAATCACCTTTTTTTTGCCAACATGAGTATATATATATATATATATATATATATATATATATATATATAATTCTTTCAAGATGAATAATTGATTAGTACGTGAGTATTATCATCATAAAATCTAAGATCAATTCATGGTTAGTAGCCAGATTACTATACTCCTCTATATACTAGTCGTTGCTCGGGTTAATGGTAATCCGTGATTTGCTTTCTTTTGTATGACATTTTGATAAAACTATAAAAAAAATTAGAAATTTTGGGAAAAAATTATTTAATGATTATATAACATCGAATTGAATTTTTAAAAGAAAATCACAATTTTTAAAGAAGTTATCGTTTTTTTCTAAAAAAATGTTCCCGGTAGTTTTAATACTTTTAAAATTTTATCATTTTAATTATTTACCAAAATGTTAATGAGTAGAGAATGAAATAAATGAAAATTTAAAATTTTAAGGGGTATTTTAGCATCAGGAAAAATTTGGGAGGCCAAATAAAAATTTCCCTAAAAATCTATTCACCGGAAACAGCTGCTGCTTTTATTAATTTTATACTAATTCTTCGTCTCTTTCCGACACTTTGTGGGCGGCCTACACTCCCTTCTTCGTCTAACACCGACGACGAGGAGGGGCTCAATCGGAGAGAATGCGGAGAGGCGGAGGCGGTCCGGAGCTCGATTAGACGACCCAAGTTCCGGATGGTGCTGCCAGGTGATCTTTCCTCTCGTTTTCCATTTCGTATGGACTTTTGTTGAAGCTTGGGTTGCTGAAAATTGATTTTTTTTTTTTTTTTGATTCTTCAATGAGGTTTTTGTTGTCGAAACAAGGCTGATAAGTCGCTTGGTTGTTGATACCACTGCAAACCGAACTTTCTGAGTTGGCGGTGACGTTTTGGGGATTTATTTGACATTGCAGATTCGTGGATTTCTTATGGGTTTAGTTTCGGATTGGCGGAATTACGGGATTTAGTTAGATTTTTGTGAATTCGCCGGGTTTTTTCTCAGAAGCGAACCCCGTCTGTTAATTTTAAACAGTTTTAGCATTGTGGCTTAATGAGCAAGCAGTAAACTGGAGCTCTTTCCTTTCACCTTTTTTTTACAACTATTTTGATGCAGAATAGCAAAATCTGCGCCTCTTCTGGGTAAATTTGGCACATTTTTTCTCTCTATCTGTTTCGTGTTTGTGCGATCTATCTTGAATTTCTTTATACTAGAGTCGGTTAATAATTCAGTTTTTAGCTTATTGATAGTTTTTTAGTTTTCTATCTCTGGAACAATTCATTGGTTCCTCTAAGTAGGAATTAGTTGTTTCCCCAGTTTTTGGGAAATTGCGACATGAATCTGTAGCCTGAATTTTCCCACTCCGGTTCCAGTAGAGTTTTACTTCTGCTATCAAGAATGAAATATTAGAATCAGTCTGATCTACATCGTCTGTGGAACTATCGACATACTGATTCTCCCACCTTGAAATCAAATATTGGAGCCATGGTTCTTGGTCTCCGGTCAAAGCAAAAGAAGGCACTTCAGTTCATGTGGACTGTATCATCCACATCCATGAAATAAAGCCATGGCCACCATCCCAGTCCCTGAAATCCCTGCGCTCTGTGGTCCTGCATTGGGAGAATGGGGACCGCCATTCTGGGTCCACTAGCATTGTCACCCCTAACCTCGGTTCAGGTGCAGCAGAAGGGAAGATAGAATTTAATGAATCCTTCAAGCTTCAAGTCACATTGTTAAAAGAAGGTTCCGGCAAAGGTAATGATAAAGGTGCATTTCAGAAGAATGCACTTGAGTTCAACTTGTACGAACCCAGGAGGGATAAGTCTAAAGGGCAGCATTTGGGCTGTGCAATAATTGACTTGGCAGAGTACAATATAGCTAAAGAAACTGTGACTGCTAGCATCCCAGTGACCAGCAAGAGAAGCTTCAGGAACACAATGCAGCCAGTGCTGTATGTTAAGATCCAACCCATAGACGATGCAAGCATGGGCTCTACATCAGGAGAGAGTCTCTCAAAGGAGGTATCAATAGATAAGGATGTGAAGGAATCAGTGTCAGACTTGATGAATGAGGAGTACGCCGAAGAAGCTGAAATTGCATCCTTCACTGATGATGATGTCTCTTCGCTTTCATCTCTTGACCACTCTTCATCTGCTCAAGAGGTCAAAGCAGAAACCTTGCTTCATAGTAACCCAGAAGAGAACAAGGTACTTATTAAATGTCTATAAAAGATTCTATTTATCAATTTATTCACAGATTTCGATTTTAGGTTCTTAAATGTATTCTTGATTGTTTCACTATTCTAATTTGGGAGAATTCTGTTTGACCTCCCAATGTTTATTTACTTTTTCAATATGCTATAAGGTTTATAGTGCATGCTAGAAGGTTGTTTCATATATAGTCAATTTTTACAAGTTGCATCAATTTTTATATGCAATGTATGAACATACAAAAATATTCCAATTATAGCCTGCCGTCTCTTAAGTAAACTATTAAACTTGCTGATGTATCCTTAAAATATATCTTTGTATTCAATGGTTTCTATAAAAACTAACTTCAATAAAAATCTTCAATTGCGCCACAAAAATATTGCCTAGGCCTTGACCTTGTCCCCTGCCTTGACTCATTATTCTTGCTTGTTAACACCATCCTCTCCACCTTCGAACTAGTGCTATTACACACTTATCAATCTCTACCCCACTAAGCTCACCTACACCAGGGACAAGCTCATATTTGCCTTCCAATGGGGCCATTCTTGCCTACTATCCCTTGCTCTCTATTGTCTCTTCCTTGATTGTCTCTGCCCATCATGACACCTCTAGATCTAATTCTGCTACGAGTCATTGCCTCCTACCTATGCACTTGTGCTGGTGGAGATGATAGTTAAGGGAAACCAAGGGTGGATGGGAGGACAAGGGAGAGGAGAATAGGGCTACAATTAAAAATTTTCAATTTATTTTGTCTACTAAAGTATATATAAGTCTTGTATACTTCATCAAATTTAATGTGATATCTTTTGAGATTATAGATCCATTACATTTGAGACATTTCTAAAACTCAGTATAAATTCAAACAAAATTAATTTAGTCATACTGGGAACAACACTAATAATTGGGCTACATTACATTTAGATTAACTATATTAGATTACTAATCATAATCATCAAGTATCAAGGTGTGTTTATCTCAAACTATTTGGAATGGACTACATAAATCTTAGCCCTCCATTTGTTCTCTACACAAAACTATATTAGTAAAAATATTCAAATCAATTAAATCATTTTTATTACATTAATCTTTTCTTTCTCGCCCTCTACCCTTTACACCTTTGACCCTAGTACATCAACTCTTCTGTAAAATTTCTTAGTCATCTTTGAAATTGTCAATACTCGATATCATCTCAAGGTATTTCCATTCAGTATTTTTTTATCTGAGGTATAGTTTAGTTAGTCGTATTGATGGTTAATTTAAATTTTATACATTTATATTTAGTGAGTTGTTCATTTTGGATGTGCAATTTATTTTTCTTGATATAAAGATCAGCTATTTATTTTTATGATTTTGCAGAATGTGCCTGTGATAGTGAAATTAAATGGAGTGTCAAGTGATTCTGAATCCAAATTATGTTTGCCATCTTCGCCTGCAAAATTGGAGTTGGAGTTAACAGAAACATCCCATCTAAAGGATGCTGTTCATGATCAAAATGAAACTTTGCTCAAGTCTCAATCAGCAGGCTCTTTAAGCAATACTGAGTGCCTAGAAAATATTGATGAGACCCATACTAAGTCAGAAACTAATTTGTTGCTCATCATGAAATCAGATAACATAAGCACTGTAGCATGTTCATCTTCAACTCACAAAATTCCAGAGGAAGAAATTAGTTCTAGCAGCACAAAAGATGCTACAGTTGGGAATTCTATGATTCAGGAAGTTGAAAAAAAATCAATAGGCTGCAATAACAGAGAAAATATTGAAGAAGAATATGTACATGCAGAAGATAATAGTTTAATCACGAAAAAAGTTGAATCTTCTGATTTTGCACCTCAGACAAGAGAGTCTAACTTATCTGAATCTGAGAAAAATATAAAGCAGACTGGGAAATCACAGGAAAGTAGAAAGGTTTCAGAGGAAGGCTTGGATGAGCATGTTAAAGATAACATTTTCAAAGATAATCAAATGGGATCAGAAAACGGTACCAAAATTCATGGAGATCATCTCACTGTTAGTCAAACTATGAATGATGCCATTGAAAATCCTATTGATACAACTGCAAGCATAGAACATATCTCTGACATTCAGAAAGGAGAAATTAAGCAAAGTACTGGGATTCTGTTCACTGATTCAGCCTCATCTAGTTGTAGAGCTCTTGGTGAGAGGCATAGTAGTTCACTTAATACTGAAAGGCTGAGGACTATGAAGCTTTCCGTAAGATCACCCCCACGGCTGATGGGAAGCATAACATATGGTGCTAATGACCAGGATAAAGAATATGTTAAAGAAGTTGATACCCAAGAAGATGTGTCTAATAATGGCACAAATTCTGGCACTGATGATGGAAGGGACGAAAATGAAAGTACAAGCTCAGATTCAAGTAAAGCGAACCAATTTCCTAGAAGAAATGGGAGAAGCTTTTACAATGACAAGGTCCATGAGTTGGAGCTCAGAGTCAAGTTACTTGAAGCAGAGCTGAGAGAAGCTGCTGCCATAGAGATAGCCCTTTATTCTACCATGGCTGAACATGGGAGTTCGTCACATAAAGTTCACACTCCTGCTAGAAGGCTTTCAAGGATGTATAATCATGCTTCAAGACAATGGCCAATTGGAAGGATGACAAGTGCTGCTAGGAGTATTGCATCAGGACTATCTTTGGTTGCAAAAGCATCTGGAAATGATGTGCCAAGGCATGTAGGATTTTTTTTTTCTTTATAATTTTTATTATTGTTATCAGATCAAGATATAGAATACAAAGACTGTCTAATTACTTAACATTAACTCGTTGTCTAGATAAACTTTTGTCACGCAATTGCTAGTTCCTACCTCACAAGTTACCTCCTGATGGATAAGAACCTCCATGTTAATTGAAATCTGCAAGTTCCTTATATTTGGATTTCTTCTTTAAACAGGTTGACTTTTTGGTTATCAAACACAATTGTTCTAAGAGCCATAGTGACAGAAACAGTCAAGTTCCCAGACACTAAGCAGTCTGCTAGTACCCGCCTCAGATATAATGGATCTGCGAAATTACCTAGGAGCAAACCTTCACCTTTGAAATGGGAATCTATTTCTCGTAACAATGAGCAATTTTCTTTGTCTGGGAACTTTGGAGACTGGAATGACCCAGCTACCTTCATTTCAGCACTGGAAAAGATTGAAAGCTGGATATTCTCCCGAACAATTGAATATGTATGGTGGCAGGTCTGTTCTTTATTTCTGTAAATGTATGGTCAGTATTAGTGATTTTTACAGTATTAGAATTGTGTTCTTAAATGACTGACATCAATGGCATGTACAGATTTTCACTCCCTGTATGCAGTCTAGCCATGTAGGCAGCGGACAGTTGTTAGGTTCATGCTCAAGCAAAAGCTTGGGTAAGATACCAAGCATGGGTGATTCACAAGCAAATGTGTCCTTAAAAATTTGGAAGAAAGCTTTCAAGGACGCCTCTAAACAGCTTTGCCCTCTTAGGAGTGAAGGGCTTGAGTGTGGATGCTTGCCTATGTTATCTAGACTGGTAAGTGTAGGCTTTTACCAATAAGTCTGGGTCTGTCACTTGTTAGAACTTGGAGTCTTGGCAAGTCCGTACTGGTACACACTAGTCTACTTATCATCTTCATATAAGTGCTATTAGGAGGTTGCAGATGCAAGATTGGTATTAATAAGGATATATCTTCTCTTCATTTGTCTAGTTAATCATAGGAGTGTTATTTACTTTAGTCCTTTTTTCCTCAAAAAAACTTTCTGTGAAAATTCTGCTTATATTACATAAATATCTGCGTCTATAGTTATGATAACTTTCATGACTGCAATATGCAAACTATTAAAACTGAAACTCTAAGATACATTCCTTCCCAGGTCATGGAACAATGTGTGGCAAGACTTGATGTGGCTATGTTCAATGCTATTTTACGTGAATCAGATGACAACATCCCTACAGATCCAATGTCAGATCCCATCAGTGATTCCAAGGTGCTGCCTATCCCTACTGGCCGATTAAGCTTTGGTTCTGGAGCTCAACTTAAAAATGCCGTGAGTGACATCAAAGCACAAGTATAGATAACAATTTAAATCCTTATAAATGTTCTGCGAAAGTATTTAAGATAATTAAATCATTGGATGTTCAAACTGTTCTGTTCTCTGTATTTCACATTTATTACTGGTTACAATGGGGAGTACATGTATCAATATCTTTAGCATACATCATTATTGTCTAGTAAGGTTCAATTTATATTGTCTTTGATCTTGGCTTTTGTGATAGGTTGGGAATTGGTCTAGATTACTGACTGACCTGTTTGGTATGGATGTGGATGAATCTCATGCTGATGGCAACAGTGAAGACGACAGGATAACAGTTACAAAATCATTTAAAACCTTCCGCTTACTGAATGCACTTAGTGATCTTCTAATGCTTCCAAAGGATATGCTTTTAGAAAAGTCAATCAGAAAAGAGGTGTGCTCGTACATTAGTAGCATCGTTTTAATTTGTAGTGATTTCTAATTTGTAAGAAACCACATATGTCATTATTGGAAACTGTGATCCTATTTCTTGTTTATCTTTGTTGTGAAGGCATGCGCAATATTTAGTCCAAATGTGATCAACCATATTCTTGATGGATTCCTACCAGATGAATTTTGTCCAGATCCAGTTCCAAATGCTGTCCTTCAAGCACTGGAATCTGAGGTTAGTAATGAAGAACTTCCTCATCCTCAATCCTCTATTTATGTCAATCTACAATCAAGCCAAATAGTGGCCATTATTCTTCTAGCCTAACATACCAATCAGGACGAACTTTAAAAGATGAGCATTATAACATTTACTCGGTTCATCATTCTTGCTTTTGCAGCAGTTAATGTTTCTATGCTAGTACGGTCTGTAATTTCTAGTCATTAGATACAATTAGTCTACATCAGGATGTTGTAGTCCTATTGATTAGAAAGTAAACTTGACAAATTTATTGCACCCATTGCATATGTTTGTTAACATCCTTACTCAGTTCGAGATATCTTAGAACTCTGTCATGTTTGATCTGCAAATATTATCAGGAATATGCTGACAGTAGCCAGGAGGAGATAAAAAACATTCTTTGTAACGCATCTCCTGTAATCTATTCTCCGCCATCAATTATCTCCATTAAGAGCTTCATTGGAGAGATACGAGCCGCCTCACTTACAAGGACTGGGTCATCTGTTGTCCGAAAATGTCACACAAGCGATGATGAGCTCGAGGAATTAGATTCACCTCTATCATCCATCACGGACAAGTCCTTCAGTTCAAGATTTGAGAACAAAGCAAATGACAATTTCAGTTCTATCAGATACCAGTTGCTCCGTGAGGTTTGGAGAATGGATGATTAGTCGCCTATTCTTGAATTTGTTTTGTTTGTTTTCTTTTTGGCATTGCTTTTTGTATGTATAATTGCAGAAAATAAAGTCCTCAAGTGTATAATTTTTTTTTATTAACTTGACTCGCTTAGGGATGCGTGATTCCTTTAAATTGTGTAGAACTTTATGTAGTGTTCAGAGCTTGAAAAAATTGAAATAAAAAAATGTCATTGTATTACTTCAAAAGTGGGATGAAGCAGATAAAACTTGTGCTCGTTCGTTTTGGAACTGTGGCTAGTCTCAAGAATTATAGGATTGATGTTTCAGCCATGTGTATCGGTTGATTGAATTGTGGTTCTGAGGGTGGAACTAGTCGGCATTCGTGCGACTTTCTCCAGTGATGATATTTGAATGCTACCTGTTCAACTTCTACTTCCATCAGAACAGAACAAATATCACTAATATCAATTTGCAGTTCACGACGAAAACTAACATATGCAGGAAAACGATGTTCATTATTTGGGCTTCAACATAACATGAAATTAAGATATGGATTTCCTACGGGTGCATTGACCGGATGCCTTCTTAATTTATCATATATTTAAAGAATAAATTTTTTTTTAGACGGTTGATATAAGAACGTTGAATTAATAGAGTTATACCGGTTACTCTCAGATTAGTCGATCTAACTTAGATATCTAATATCTAATATCTAATTAAAAAAATTCCTAAATTATGATAACAAAATAATATTTAATATTTTACATTGACTTATAGTTAGTTTTAACGGGCAAAGCAAATTTCAAATCGAGAGAAATCAAGCTGGCAAGGCATCAGCCATTTCTTGTTCAATAGCGGTTGGTGACACAGGATAGTACTGGTAACGAAGCTCTCTAGGTGGCAAGGTTCGCTCGCCCTAGTGCCCCGTCAACTCATTCAAGAGTCAATACATAGATGATAAATCACGGAGGCTATTAGCCCAGACACTGTAGTTAGCTTATGAGGAGGGGGCGAGCACACTAGCTTTATCAGATTTTGACCCTCAGACCTCAAGATAATAACATTCATATACTAACCCTCAGTTCATCTCATAAATGAAGCTTTCTAACATCATCACTAGAGAGTTTCTTCCATCCTTGAGGCCCAACGTGATCAACCAAAAATATTGCAGCGTTAACAAAATTGTATCAACAATTCAATTGCTTGGAGGAAGATGTGATACCTTTCATATCCTAGATGGTTTAATATTATCGGCCCTTTGGCCAGGTACAATCAGATTATCATGAGAGATGTTTTGCCTTAGTGCAATAACTTTTTATACGAGGAAGAAGATTAAGTACCCAATTAAATATTTTATATCCATTGATCTATTGAAACAACGACTCATATACACCAACTAAGTCCATCCGTGAGACTAATTGTATCAACAACTGAGATCTAACTACAGAATATAAATTAATTTAAATATTTTTTCCGATTAGGGAAGCTATAGTTGAATGGGGATGAACAAAAAAAATGTACATGAATGAATCTCCATGTGTAATTTTATATACCTATCTTCTTCATCCAAATTTTCCACCTACATTAAAAGTGATCAGGACCCCTCCAAGACAGTCTCATATGATCTAGAAGAGAGATAAATCACAGAGAACTTCGTCCAACATAGCAACTCTTTACATGAGAGGGTCACAGACAAATCCAATTATTTTCAATTTCCATGTAGGCAAATAGAATCAATCTCAGTTATCAGCTGCACTACAGCTAGCTTTTGTAAATGGTAAAACAAGAAGAAAGGGAAATGAGAAAGAAATGGCAGGGTTGAAAGACTTTCCAAAGGGCAACTTTCATTTCATTAAGGTTATTATGTTTAGACGTATATCAATTCTACATTCCTGCCTCAGTTGTAGAATAGAGCGTGACAAATAGGTCTAGTTGAAAAGGTTGGCATTGCATTGCTGCAGATGAATTAATAATCAAGGAATAGAATGAAAGAAACATCAATAAAGAAAACAGACCACACTTTGTTAATCTTATTCCAGACTGGGGACTGATATGGGTAGTTTAATGTCAATCTTATTCCTCATTGTCATTGGTGTATGTTATTTACAAACCACGCTTTGTTAATTATCTAATGAAAATGTTAATAATTCCCATTACAAAAATAAGAAGGTAGGCCTATCATTAGTCCACTCAAGATTTCTAAGTGTCATCTATAAATATAATTCGTCTGCACTATTTGATACTAAGAAAAGACATAATTTTGTGAACAATCTCAAGGAAACACAACATCCATGGTACTGCAGCAAATTTTCTAAATGGGTACCCAATTGAAACTGGTAAATCACTTTTATAACTTTAGAAGGTCAGTGGAGATTAAGGAGATCAAACAACTCCTTATCACATGTGAGTGAGTGCCTGGAATGAAGTGGCTAAATAAACCCTGGCGTATGGATTAACTTAAAACTAAACTGAGCACATTATTTTTTTTCCTAATTGCTGATACATGTAAGATTTTGAGACAGTAGGTTTAGTTTTAGAAATTTTGATTAAGTGATATTCATATAATACTGGAACAAGATCCAATATATACTTGTGTGTAACCAAACTGTATGTTATCAACGTACAATGATTCTCTTTAAAATCTGTGGAGGTTGGACTATGAATGAGGTGGTTTGGATGTTGATTAGAAGAAGACTTTGAGCTGGGAATGTCGATAAGGTGTTGCTGGTGTTGATCAAGGCTCCATGACCCGGAGAAGTCGGTGAGCTGCTCCAGTTGCCGAAAGAACATGAAAGGAGACCGGCCTATCCTGATCTTTCATTCTGACGCTCAAATCAACCTCCAATGATGTAAAAAAAGTGGGGAAGATAAACAGTAGCGGAGTAATGAAAAATGAGTGCATGTAGTAATCTCTCTCTCTCTCTGCTCACGGGAGTAGGGCTTTTTATAGAAAATACCTTTGTTGAGATGTTATATTCACATTCAAGAATGTGCCATGTCATAGATGTCAGGAGGTCATGTAGCCCATGTCTGGTACTGTAGGAGATCTTGTAGGATTACATTATGTCAAGTTGTCAACCATGTTGTTCTACGTGTTTAGACAACCATATGTTCTGACAACTCATGCATTCTGTCAGCACACAGGACGGGTCTACATGTTGTTCTGGATATTTGGGTGTGGAAGAGGCGTCGGGTTGAGTGGAGGTGAACCGGAGTGTCCGAGCGGCAGAGCCGGTCAGGCATGAGATAAATATCGGGAGCTGAGCCCTTATATAGGATTGACTGAGGACTGACGGGTCAGCCTTTACCGAGAATCCCCCTGGTTAGCCCTAGCGGGTCGTCCTTAGAAGACTAAGAAAATAGTTAGTCGGCCCTGGCTGGTCGGCACTAGTAGATTGGCTTTTATTGGAATCCAGCCGATCGGCTTTGGCGGATCAACCTTGGAAGACTAGGAGTCAATCGATCGGTCTTGGTGGATCGACACGGATGTATCGACCTTTTTTGGGAATTTAGCCGGTCACCCTAGTGGATCAATCATTATAGACTGACAACCGAAAAGAGATGGTCGTCGACCTCTATTAACTTGACCCCACTCAACATACTGATTTGACCTTTTTTACAGTCATAACAACTTTTTATACTCCTTGTATCATACAAGAACATTACTAATGAGGCAATGTCATTCTCCTCGTATAAGAGAGCAGCGATCAATTTCACTATGTTAGATGCATTCCTCTAACATCTTAGACTCCTTGGACTATCATTAATTACTATATTGACATGGTTAAATAGAGATATTTGGTTTTATATAAGAGTGGCGGCAAAAGGCGATTCACTGATCTTCAACATCTCGTCAATTCATCTTGACTAATACGGAGAAAGTAAACTACAAAGACAACTAGTCTAGATTGTGACTAGTGTATAAGGGAGAGCAGGCACCTGGCTTCACCAGGATTTGACTCCCAGATCTCATGACGATAATATCTAATACGTTAGCCATCAGTCCATTCTGTAGGAGAGGTTTTATATAAGATTGCATATTGAAGTATCATTAAAATTATTGATCATAACATCATGTGAATAAGAAGAACTTTAGACCTGATTGACCTCGGAGATTTGAATTCACAAGTAGAAACAACAAGTCTCCTCAAATTGATGCAAGAAAGAGAAAAACCTCAAGGAATTACTAAGTCAATTATAAGATACAATCAATCAACCAAAAACTTGATTATATATCAATGTTCTATGTGTGCTAGGCCATAGGTGTGCGGTCATCCGCCGCCCAGTGCCTAAGTACCTAAGCGGCCGTCTTGGCACTGATCGATAGTATTCAATCGATTAGCTAATTGATCAGTAGTCTATTTCCTCACGAAACCCCTACCAATGATTTGAAATGTTCAATCGATCGGTCAATGGATTCAGCAGACTCCTATTTCTCGTAAAATTCATATCAATCAATTGACCAACCAATTTGAAGTGTTCAATAGATTCGATAGGTTTTTGTTTAAACTAAAATCAGGCACAAAGGCCCTCTGTTGGAGTTGCAGGAAGATGAAGAGGGCACCACTTCCTCTTCATCTTCCAACCTTTCACATCCTCCATTAATGGAGGTAGAAGAAGAGACTTCTTCCTCTTATAAAATAGACGTCCAAATGCAATCAGAGAGAGAAAAAGATAATACAAGAGAGCATTGATCATTCAGGGTTTTGGTTCGTGGTTGAAGAGAATAGTTCATTTTGTGATTGTTTTCTTGACAACAAGAAGAAGAAAAGATCATCCAATCACTGTAAGTCTAATTTATTTGCAAATCAATCGCATGCTTAAGATACAACAATGGTATCAGAGCGATTCTAAATGCATGATTTTAATTTGCTTAAAAAATACACTCATGTTAATTCGAATTCATTGAGAAATACCCACACTGTTTGGAAATGCATGTTCGAATTGATTCTCTGCATGTGCAATCTAGAATTCGATTAACCCAATTTTTTTTGTATGTATCTATCGGTCTAATTCTAAATGTATTAAAAAAAACCTCTGTGCTAAATCCCTTTGTTGGATCTGTCGTTGTCGTTGTTGTCGGGCGAGATTGTGGCCGTGTCGCGATCTGCCAATTTCACCTAATGATATCAAGGCTGAGTCGCGGTTATCGCCGATGCCCAAAGCAATGGTGATCTATGGTGGTTCATCGGTCGCTGACTCCATGGAGTTTGTCTCCGATTTTAGCCAGCGAGTGAAACATGAGCAATCTTTCGAAACTTAGTTGGAGAAAGTTCTATAGTTGGAGCTTTATCCTCGATAAGATTGTAAACCTCGGATTGAAAATTATCACAAGCAATATTAAAGAACTATCTTTTGAACACCTTTTCTTGAAGTAGAAATTAATTTTTTTCTTACTCATAATGAACCTATATGAAAAATATTGATAAGTAATTAATTGGTATAGAAAATATCACATATATAAATCATAATAAATAATTATATTGATAAAATATAAAACTTACTGAGCTTATGAAGAATCCAAGATGAAGACGATATTGAATTGCAATTTGCAACTCTAAGAATTTGAGAAATAGAGACGAAAACATTGATTCAAGGCTTTTAGCGTCCTTGTCTCCTTGTGTTCTTCAATCTAGGGTTTTTGGATTTTGAAATTGCAACTTCAAAAATTTGAGAGGAGAAATTTAATCTAGGGGTTTTGATTTTTTTCCTCCTGATCCCGGGCCAACTTACATGTGGCTTGGCTCGGCAGCCTGGCGCCTCGTCAGCAGGAGATAGATTTATGGGCTTCGAGAGCCCATGGGATATAAGGCTTATATGGGTGGCACGACCTAGTTCCCTAGAGAACAAGAAGGGATAGGCCCAAGTAAAAGGTAGTCATCGGGATTAAGGGGGTCGAAAGCCCCCAAAAAAGGCCCCCGAGTCCAGGAAGAGGCTCAATTCACAGTGTCATTGAATCTTAACTCTCCCGAGGCGGGGGAACCTCAAACTCAATGCATCTTAAAAACATACGCAGCTATACGCTTACACACCACTCGGCTTAGTGTCCCCGACCGGGCACGTGGCGACCCACGTTTCTCAGAATCGGCCTGATCGAGCGTCGAGATTATTGCGGGCATACTCCTGCACCCCTCTCGGTTTGGCTCCCAGCCAACGCGTGGCGGCCCACACTCCTGGGGTAAGCCTGAACCAGAGGAGGTTTTACTTGATGTATCACTGAATCGCACCAGCACTCTAGGCCCTCAGTCGGCCTCCTCATCCTGTGCCCTCAGTCGGCACTGCTACTCTAGGCCCTCAAGCGGCCTCCTCGTTCTGTGCCCTCAGTCGGCACCGCTACTCTAGGCCCTTAGTCGGCACCGCTACTCTAGGCCCTCAGTCGGCCTCCTCGTTCTATACCCCCAGTCGGCATTTGTGTTTGCGATATTGTCGTGACTCACTAGAACAACCACTCCCTGACACAGAACCAGCAGAAGGAGTATGGGGCGCAGGTATGGCATCATTCCGGCCTTAACCACGAGTATCTCGCTGATGCCATGATCCTCCTGCCATATCCTGACCCCCATACCGCGACCACATACCTCTGTGTCAGGCTGAGCGGCGCTCGACGGCGCCAACCTTTAAGTTGGCAGTGCCCTTTTCCTTATTCCGGCATGAGACACATTACCTTGTCACCTCTGGGTATGCCTTGCCCTGTCCTCGCTACGAGACAAAAGGTGGCAGGCTGGGTAACAGCTGTCAGCTTCCCCGACTATATAAGCCTCTCCACTCCACACGCCCCAGGTATGCGCGATAGTGCAATTTACTGTTCTATTGCTTTCCTTTTGCTCTACCACCACCGGGGACTGACTTGACTGTTGGAGTGCCTTGCCGGGGACTTTTTTCGACAGGTTCTAACGATCTCTGTCTCGTAGGCCAAGAGCGCACACCGGAGTCCGCGTCGGTAGCTCGTGATCTTCAGGAGGCCATCTCACCTTTGGGAGTCCACATCGCCTTGAGACAGGATCAAATTTGGTGCTAGAAGGAGGGCATTCAGCCTGATCGGAGGTGAAAGCTGGAAAACCCCAATCATGTCATGGTGACCGTCACTCTTGAGGAGTACAAGATGCTGATGGTGACCCGAGCCCAGAGGACCCCTCAGAGGCCCTCGCAAGGTGGTTGCCAAGCGCCCTAATTCTCTGAGCCAGCGGTGCGCAGGCCTTCAGTAGGCTGAGGAAGGCCATCCCGACCTGAAGGCGGTGCTATACCCTTTCCCGCAGCCTTCTATCAAGACCAAGGCGATGAAGCCGACTCAGTCGAGGCTTACGCATCTAACCAGATGCATGGATCACATCCGGACAAAGGAAAAGCCCCGACCGACCCTTCTCCAGTCACCTTGGTACGCAGTCCATTCTCTTCTTGTATCTTGGAAGATCTGATTCCCCGGCACCTTCGCTTCTTCACAATCCCCGAGTACGCGGGGACCACCGACCCTGAAGAGCACTTGATGAAGTTCGAGAGCGCTGCTCTACTTCATCAATATCCGGAGGGCGTGAAGTGCGAACCCTTCCTGACGATACTCTTTGGCCCTGCCCAGAGATGGTTTGACTGACTCTCTGATGGGTCGGTCACGAGCTTTGAGGAGCTCAGGAGGGTTTTTCTCCAACACTTTGCCAGTAGCAGGAGGCACCATAAGACAAGCCTCAATCTGTTTGCACTGAAGTAAGACCCGAAGGAATCCCTCCAGGCCTACATTAAAAGATTCAACGGGGTGGCACTGGACATGCCGACTGCCACCCCCGAGGTCTTGGTCAGCGCATTCTCCCAAGGACTGCAGGAGGGAGACTTCTTCCGCTTGCTGATTAGAAAGCCCCCGAAAGACTTTGACAGCTTATTGGGCAAGGCGGTCAAGTATATCAACGTGGAGGAGGTACAGGCCGCTCGGAAGAAGGAGTCGGCCAACCCAACACCTCCCAACCCCACCCAGAACACCGGATCCCCAGGCAGACCCATCCGTAGTCCGCGTGGACCCGCCGATCGAGTGGGGATGGAACGCCGCCACGTGCAACAGGTGCCCCAAGGGTGTCTCCCGACCCGTTGGAGGCCATATTGCGTGTTCCATCAGAGTCATGGCCACGCCACCGAAGAATGTCGGTAGGCTACCCGAGGCCGAGCTCCTACTCCCCGAGGACGGGGGCGGCTAGCACCCCCCGGACGCAGCGCTGGTCGAGGTAGCCAGGCTGTAGATCCAGCAGCCGAAGAGCTCCGAGGAAACCCCCCGGTCGTCCACAATCTATTCCCTCAGGGGAATCGGGCCGAAGCTGAGGAGATGGAGGAGGAGCAAGCCAACCAGCAAAATGCCGTCCGGGGGGGAGTACATGTCATCTCGGGCGGGCCAACTGGGGGAGACTCCAACCGAGCTAGGAAGGCACAGGTGCGTCGGTTGGAGATTCATCAGGTCGGCACCAGTTCGGCGCAGGCGCGGGACCCAGATCAGTTTCGGGCCCCAAGATCTACAGGGACTAGAGGTCTCGTATGATGACGCTCTGGTCATCACTGCCGTCATCGCCAACTACCAAGTCCACCGCACCATCGTGGACACAGGATGCTCGGTCAACATATTGTACAAGAAGGCATTCGACCAGCTTCAGATAGAGATGTCCCAGCTGGACTTAGTGGTGACCCCATTGTTCGGATTCACGGGGAGCCAAGTGCAGCCGATCGACCAGATCCGACTGGCCATTTCATTAGGCAGGAGCCGCTGAAGAGGACCAGATGATCCACTTTTCTGGTGGTCGACGCTCCTTCAGCCTACAACGCTATCTTGGGCGGACCGGCCCTTAACGAATTCTAAGCCGTCACCTCCACCTTCTACCTCAAGATTAAGTTCCCGGTCGGGGACATGGTGGGGGAGGTCCGGGGTGACTAGAGAGTGGCCCGGAGGTGTTACATCGACGACGTCCAAGTGGAAAGCCAGAAGGCACCACACCCCTTCGCGGACTGCAATATGGTCCAAGCCTCGCCATGGGATGAACAGCGTGAGGACAAGGAGGAGGTCTAGCTTCTTCCCGACCGGGAGGAGGCTCGATTCATGATCACGACCGGGCTGCCTGAGGAGCTGAGGGAGCCCTTGCTGGAATGCTTGACTTGAAACCAAGACGTGTTTGCCTGGTCAGTCTGAGAGCTGAAAGGCGTTCGATCGGAGGTGGCATAGCACCACCTCCATGTCTATCCCAATGCTCGACCTGTCAAACAAAGAAAGCGGGACTTCAGCACTGAGCAGAATAAAGTGATCCGGGTTGAGATCGAGAAGTTGTTAGAGGCCGACCACATCAGGGAGGTACAGTTCCCAGCTTGGCTAGCCAACGTTGTGTTGGTGCCCAAGCCTGACAATAAGTGGCGAGTCTGCATCGACTTCCGGGACCTTAACCGAGCTTGCCCCAAGGACTGCTACCCGTTGCCCCGGATTGATCAGATGGTGGACTCGATGGCTGGCAGCAAGCTCATCTTCATGCTCGACGCATATCAGGGGTATCATCAAGTACCCCTGGCCGTGGGAGATCAAGAAAAAGTCAGCTTCATCACGACAGACGACACCTACTGCTACACTATTATGTCGTTCGGATAAATGAACGCTGGAGCCACTTACCAGCGGATGATGAATAAAGTCTTCTGGACTTAGATCGGGTGAAACGTCGAAGTGTACGTGGACGACATCCTGATCAAGTCCACCCGAGCGGAAGACGTAGTGGCCGATGTGAAGAGACTTGCCAAACACTGTACAGGTATGGGCTCAAATTGAATCCTGCTAAGTGTCTCTTTGGCGCTGGAGCAGAAAGTTTCTCGGATACATTGTGACCGAGCGGGGCATCGAAGCCAACCCGAGCAAGGTCAAGGCCCTGCTGGACATGCCCCCACCAAGGAACCTCTGAGAGGCACAGCGACTCACCGGGTAAATCACGGCTCTTTCCCGATTCATCTCCCGGTCGGCCGAGTGAGGGTTGTCATTCTTCAAGACCCTCCGCAAAGCCACCAAATTCCAGTGGGACGCTGATTGTGACAAAGCGTTCAAGGAGTTGAAGGCTTTCCTCGCTGAGCTACCAGTATTAGCTAAGCCCGAGGTCAGGGAAGTATTGTCGGTGTATTTGGCTGCCTTGGCTGACTCAGTTAGTCTGGTCTTAGTTCGTCAAGAAGGGACCGAGCAGCAGCCAGTGTACTTTTTGCCCACCTATTGAAAGGAGCCGAGTGTCGCTACATGACGCTCGAAAAATTGGCGTATGTGTTGTTGTTGGGTGCTCGAAGACTTCGGCCTTACTTCTTGGCACACCCATCGTGGTCCTGACGAACAGTAATTTGGGCCGAGTGGCCTCTAATCCAGAAGCGTCGGGCCGATTGATCAAATGGACCACCGAACTGAGCGAATACGACATCCAGTATTAGGCTCGGCCAGCCATCAAAGCACAGGCCTTAGCCGACCTTCTGAGCGAGCTACATTCAGAAGAAGTTGAGGAAGCTTGGCAGGTCTATGTAGATGGCTCATCTGCCCGGTCAGGTAGCGGGATCAGTATCCTGATGGTGTTCCCTAAAGGAGAACAACTGCATTTATCTGTCCGATTGGAGTACCGGGCCACAAACAACGAGGCTGAACACGAAGCCCTCATAGTCGGGCTGCAAGCGGCTAAGCATGTGGGAGCTGCCCGGGTGATACTTTATTCTGATTCCCAGTTGGTCACGCAGAAGGTAGCCGATCGATTCGAAGTCAATAGCGACCGGTTGCAGGCCTTCATAGAAGCTTATGAGAAGCTGAAGACCGAGTTCCGAGAGGTGCAATTCTAGAAGATTCCCCGAGAGAGCAACTTCAAAGCTGACAAGTTGGCTAAATTGTCTAGTTCGGTCGGCTCTTGGGTGTTTCCTCAGCCGGTCGGGCCAGCGCTGATGATCATGAACATTGAGCGGCAAGCCGAGCTGGAGCTAGAATCCGACTAGAGGACACCCCTCATCGCCTATCTGACGGAAGGAATCATGCCGATCGATCGAGAGGAAGCTCGGCTGCTTAGGAAGAGGGCCATCCAGTACACCATGGTTGGAGATGTGTTGTACAAAAGGTCCTTCACCCGACCCCTACTTAAATGTTTGGGTGAGGAAGACGCGGATTATGTGCTGAGGGAGATTCACATGGGTGTCTGTGGAAGGCATGCTGGAGCTCGGGTCGTGGCACGGAAGGCACTGCTGGCTGGCTATTACTGGCCGACCCTGCAGAAAGACGCTGATAAGCTGGTTTCTATATGCCTGTCTTGCCAGAAGCATCATTGCCTCTCGCACCGACCCGTGGAGATGATGAAGGCATCAGCGGTATCCTGCCCCTTCGATCAGTGGGGCATGTGTTGGATCTTGGATGGCTAGAGAGGGGGGGTGTGAATAGCCAGCCACTTAAAACTGACTTCTTTTTGGTTCTTTCTGCGATCAGGGTTAGCAGCGGAAACAATACAGAAAGAAATACAAAGAGACAAAACACAAACCAGACGCTAACTCAGAGATGTACAAGGTTCGGGGATAACTTGCCCCTACTCCTTGGCGTGCCCGTGAGGTGGGCGATCCCTTGATCGTTGGCAAATCAAGCCCCGGAACTCCGGATATGAAAAACTCCTTCTCGATGGAGTAACCTCTCCACAGATCTCAGAGATGAATCAGCTTGAGTACAGAGATCACGAGAAGAAACTTACAGACTTAGGAGCAAGCACAGAAAGCACGAAGAAGAGGCACAACTCAGAGCACAACACAGAACAACCCTAATGCAAGAACCTTCACTCAGCTCTTCGTTCTCTTGTGTCTGTTTGATTTCTGATCAGTTGCTCATATCCCTGTCTTTGCTTCGCCAGCCTCCTCTTAAGCCTCCCTTCTGATCATCGCTAGGCTTCGTCAGCACCCACGAACCACAACCTCATCACCACTGACCCACTGACCTCCACTGAGCGCTCAGTCCACTGAAGACCTCTTCAGCTGAGCCTCAGGTCAGTCGCCAGCCGCGCTAGAAGCTGTTGAAACCTACAAAACGATACCAAACAAACCTGCCACAGCGAAAGTCGCCATTGACCCTCCTTCTTGGCTTAGTATCGTCTCTGTATCACCTGCACACTCATCAGAGTGATTAGCGAAGCAAATCAACACTTATCAGAAGGAAATCAGCAGAAACTAGAAGCGATCAGGAAGTCTGACAGTGATTCAAATTAAAGTTCTGAGCCTCTGATCGGTCCCCTGACCGATCAGTGATGGGCCTGATCGATCAGGCTCCTGCCTGATCGATCCAGTGTAGCTCTGATCGGTCACCTTGACCGATCAGAGACCATGGATCGGTCACCAGACCGATCACAAGAAGTTCAGGACAGTTTACTGGAAGTTCAGGGTCAAAACCCCTGATCGGTCTCCAGACCAATCAACCACAGCCTGATCGGTCTCACTGACTGATCAGCCAAGGGCCTGATCGGTCACCAGACCGATCACAAACTTGCATAGACCTTACTGCAAGTTCAGGGCGAGTTCAGTCACTGATCGAGCCAGAACCTGATCTAGCCAGAACCTGATCGAGCCAGAACTGATCTAGCCAGAACCTGATCGAGCCAGAACTTGATCTAGCCAGAACCTAATCTAGCAAGAACCTGATCTAGCCAGAACTTGATCGAGCCAGAACCGATCATCCAAGGGCTGATCGATCAAGTGACCATTCTGATCGTTTTCTGATCGGTCACCAGATCGATCAGTTATCCTGGATCGGTCAACCGATCGATCCACTATCCAGAGAGTTCGTACCAACTCCTAGATCAGACCCTGATCGGACTCCAGACCGATCCAGCCACTTGGCTGACTTATGCTCAGTCCCCCGGACTAAGACCTCATACCCAGCTTCACTTACCAGGACTTAGTCCAACCTAACTTCACTCACTAGGATTTCCCTCACCTAGCTTCTCTCGCTAAGATCTGGCTTCACTCACCAGGGTTACCTTCACCTGGCTTCACTCGCCGGGGTTTCCTTCACCTAGCTTCACTCGCTAGGACCCGACTTCACTCACCGGGGTTTCCTTCACCTAGCTTCACTCGCTAGGACCCGGCTTCACTCACCGGGATTTCCTTCACCTAGCTTCACTCGCTAGGACCCGGCTTCACTCACTGGGATTTCTGATCTCACTCAACCAAACTTAAATCGGTGACAACACCAAAACAATAATCAGGTCAGACTGCATCAACAACATGGACATAGTGGGGCCATTCCCGATCGCCGTAGCTCAGAAGAAGTTCCTGCTAGTGGTCGTGGATTACTTTTCTAAATGGATAGAAGCCGAGGCCTTAGCACGCATCACTGAACAGGTTGTCATTAAGTTCCTAGGGCAGAACATCTTATGTCAGTATGGAATCCCCCATAAACTAGTCTCGGACAATGGAAGGCAGTTCCATGGCCGAAAGATCCAGGAATGGTGCTCGGCATATGGTATCAAGCAAGCCTTCATCTCCGTGGCATACCCGCAGAGCAATGGTCAGGCAAAAGTAGCCAACCGAGAGATCTTGAAAGGATTGAAGACCAAGCTGGATCATGCAGGAGAAACATGGGTGGATGAACTCCCCAGTGTCTTATGGGCCCTGCGAACCACGTCAAAGGAAACCACGGGGCACACTTCCTTCCAGCTAGTCTATGGAAGCGAGGCTGTGGTGCCAGTCGAAGTGGGTTGTGAGTCGGATCGGCGAAGAGCTTATGATGAAGAAGATAATCCGGAGATGAGGCGCCTAGAGCTGGATCTGGTAGAGGAGATTCGAGAAAAGGCGACAGCTCATATGTTTGCGTATCGACAGAAGATGAAGCAAAGATACAACCACAAGGTGCTGTCAAGAACCTTCCAGGTCGGTGACCTTGTCTGGAAAAGAATCAAGCCAGTCAGGGATGTCAGCAAACTGGAGCCGCAGTGGGGGGGACCTTTCAAAATCACTCAGAAGCTTGCCTTAGGAGCTTATTATTTAGAAAATGAGCAGGGAAAGAGGCTGGATCAACCATGGAGTGCGATCCACCTCCAACCCTATCAAGAGGTCGAGTGAAAAATTTGTAACACCAATGTAACGCTCGACTGCAATGATAGTGGACAAGTATGGCCCTCACTCAGCTTGCAGGCATCCCAGACTCTCACCTTGCTAGCGAGTTATAAGCGGGCTCCGCTCTCGCGCTCCACTTAGGTTAGTGTCTTCGATTGGACGCGTGGTGACCCACGCTCCTGAGAATCGGCCTGACCGGGTGTCCAGACTCTCGCCTTGCCAGCGAGTTATAAGCGGGCTCCGCTCCCGTGCACCACTTAGATCAGTGTCTCCGATCGAACGCGTGGCGGCCCACGCTCCTGAGAATCGGCCTGACCGGGTGTCCAGACTCTCGCCTTACCAGCGAGTTATAAGCGGACTCAGCTCCCGCGCACCACTTAGGTCAGTGTCTCTGATCGGACGCGTGGCGGCCCACGTTCCTGAGAATCGGCCTGACCGGGTGTCCAGACTCTCGCCTTGCCAGCGAGTAATAAGCGGGCTCGACTCCCGTGCCCCACTCTACTTAGTGTCTCTGATCGGACGCGTGGCGGACCACGCTCCTGAGAATCGGCTTGAGCAAGTGTCCAGACTCTCGTTCTCACGAGTTATAAGCGGGCTCAGCTCCCGCGCACCACTTAGGTCAGTGTCTCCGATCGGACCCATGGCGGCCCACATTCCTGAGAATCGGCTTGACCGGGTGTCCAGACTCTTGCCTTGCCAGCGAGTTATAAGCAGGCTCAGCTCCCGTGCCCCACTCTGCTCAGTGTCTCCGATCGGACGCGTGGCGGCCCACACTCCTGAGAATCGGCCTAAGCAAGTGTCTAGACTCTCGTTCTCACGAGCTATAAATCGGATCCGCTCCCATCCACCCCTCGGATCGGCTCTCAGTCGGACGCGTGGCGACCCACGCTCCTTGAGTCTCGCCCGACCGAGTGTCTAGACTCTTGCCTTGCCAGCAAGTTATAAGCGGGCTCAGCTCCCGTGCCACACTTTGCTCAGTGTCTTCGATCGGACACGTGGCGGCCCACGCTCCTGAGAATCGACCTGAGCAAGTGTCCAGACTCTCGTTCTCACGAGCTATAAATTGGGATCCACTCCCATCCACCCCTCGGATCGGCTCCCAGTCGGACGCGTGGTGACCCACGCTCCCTGAGTCTCGCCTGACCGAGTGTCCAGACTCTTGCCTTGCTAGCAAGTTATAAGCGGGCTCAGCTCCTGTGCCCCACTCTGCTCAATGTCTCCGATTGGACGCGTGGCGGCCCACGCTCCTGAGAATCGGCCTGAGCAAGTGTTCAGACTCTCATCTCTGCACGAGTTATAAATCGGGATCCGCTCCCATCCATCTCCTCAGCTCAGCTCTCAGTCGGATGCGTGGCGGCCCACGCTCCCTGAGTAATGCTCGATCAAGCGCACTATTTCTCGCCCCTGCGCGACCTATGAGCGGGTGAGCCTTCAAGGATTCCTTGCCCTGACTCCTGAGCCGGGCGAGTGGTCACCTACGCTCCCCAAAATCAAAATCGAATTGACTCAACGATGGCGTTTCAAATTGCCCAAGCCGGCAACTCTACTCAATCGACTCAATTCTAGGCTCCTAATGCTCTGTCGGTCTCGCCCGAGTGGCTAGCACTTAGAAGCCATCGTGCTCGAAGTGTTTTACTCCGTCACTCACGAAGGCCGAATCATTCGAGTGCGCTCCCTTCCGAGTGGCAGATCCATAGAAATCCTCGCACTCAGTTTGTCAAAATCAGTTGGGCAAGCATTCCCTCACTCAGGTCACTTGCGTCCAGATCCCCAACACTTAAACGCCAAGCATACAAGTACAAAGATGCAAAGGAAAAATACTAGCATTCAGAAAAGCGCTCTTACAAAAACGAGGCTAGACCTCTACAAAAAAGAAAAGGAGCAAAGGGAGTGCCTCCCACAATGATTTCTTAATGCCTGCGGGTATATCGTTGGAACGCGGCATATCGCTGAGACTCGGCATAAGCCCGGACTTGCTTCAACTCCTGCTGAGCCGCCTTCAGCTCCGACCCCTGGATGCCATGCTCCTTCCTGAGTCGCTGAAGCTCTGCCGAGCAAGCGCTCAGCTCTTCTTCTTTGGCCCTCAGGTTGGCGCGCAGGGCGGAGCCTGCTTGGCAGGCTTCTAGGAGCTGCGCCTTGACCTTGGCCAGCTCAGCGTTAGCCTGGGGCTCAAGGTCTCGGGCTCAGCACTCTGTTTGCTCCAGGCTAGCGATGCGACGTTGCGCTTGAGCAGTCGAGGTGGCAGCAGCATCTAGCTCAGACATGAGCTCTTCAACATAGGATGCCGAGTGGGCAGCACGATCCTGAAGGTCCAAGTTCTCAGCGCGGAGCCGGTTCAGCGTATCCCTTGTAAACTGCATCCCCAAATGGCGGAGCTACGTCTCCAATCTCTCCGCCCGGGCTTCTGTCCACTATAGAACCCGAGCGTAGCTCATCAGGCATACGACCATGTCATAGGCCAAGCCAAAGAACTGTAGGTAAAGCAGCAAGCATTAACAACTAGAGAAAGAAATACGGGTAAAAAGAAAAGCAAACCTGGCTGGCCTCCGAGACGAAGGCGTTGGCTTGGCTAGTAGGGCTCCAGTAGCTGGCCTCCTGAAGGCCTTCGTAGAAATGCTCGCCGAGCGAGCCGTATAAATAAACCTCACTAGCTGACTCCCGTGGCCCGGGCCCAGTGGCCGGTGCTTCCTGATATCCAGTAGTGGGGTCGGCGCGGGACAGCATAACCAGATGCAGGGGTCAGCTGATAGTAGCCCCTGCGACATTGGCAGAGGCGGTCTCGCGGGCCGACATGCTTGAAGAGCCGGGAAGAGTGGCCTCCTGAACAGAGATCACTGAAGTGGGAGACACAACAAAGGGCGATGCAGGAAGCGTGATCCTGACCCTCTTCACTGAGTGGAGGCCGGTGGTAGCCCCAAACGGAGGTAACGGGTTAGCTGGTCGATCCCTTTGGTGCCTGGCCTCCAGCGTTTGTGCATCTATGTCTATGACCTCGAGGTCGGGAGACAGCACCTCTCCCGCCGGTATCTTGCCCTTGCTCGAAGAGGGCGCATTAGCGGAAGTTATTACCGGAGAAGGTGATGTCTAAATGACGGGGTGTTCATCGGTTTGAGCGGCAAGTTTGGCGTCAGCTAGAAGGAACTCCTTCTTCAAGGCTGTAGCAAACATCTTGCAGCCAGGGAGGATGACCGGAAAATGAAAGGTGTTGGAACTCTGGCAAAGCAAACGACAACGGCAGAAATAGCACCGCAAGAGAGAAGATGATGGCTAGAACTGCAGCCCACACCTATATATAGGGGGAAGCAGCCGATCTTAGCCATCCGAAGAGATCCTCCGGGAGAGGCGGGATCGAGTTGGGGCCATCCGATTATATCCCTGGGGAATCCCGAGGCTTGAAGGGACGCGAAGCCACTTTTGGCGGCAAACGGTTCGCTGCCCGAGGCGTCAGTGGCTGGTGATTGACGTTTCAGCACTCGATACACCGTTCGCCCAGGGACACGTCTCTTCACCCATTAATGCAGTCACCAGAAAGCAGGATACGAATCGGCTCACCTCAGAGATAGGACGGAGGTGACAATTGAAAAGACACGGACTTGCTAGCCCGGCAGCCAAGGCGGAAAAAGCTGACCCGATCCAGACCCCTAATGAACCCTGGATGGGCGCACTCCCACGGACTCCTTAGCTCAGCTCCCGGTCGGATACGTGGCGGCCCACGCTCCCTGGGTCTGACCCGGCCAAAGGGCCAAACCCTCGTTATCGCAAATTGCAAATGGGCATGCTCTCATGAATCCCTCGGCTCGGTTCTTAATCGGTCGCTCCGGGGACACTGGCCGACCGAGTGGCTCATCTCTCGTCTCTGAGTAACTCACCAACAGATAGGTCTTCACGATTTACTTAACTTCTCGGTTGGGCGTCCGACTCCCCACACCTCCTCAGAATCAAGTTGACTCAATGAGGTTATGTTGAACTACTCGAGCTGGCAGCTTTAAGCATGAGTCTTTAGGCCAGTCGTTCAACCTTGCGTCAACTCACCTGAGTGGCCTACGCTTCGACGTGTGGCATTAACTCAAGCATTCGTAAAAGCCAAGGGTCTTAATTGTGCTCTCGCTCGAGTGGCAAGCACTTAGACATCCTTGCGCGCAATTAGATAGCCCAATTGCTCGCTGAGCCGAGTTAACAGATCGTTCTTTCACTCGAGCCGTTCACGCTAACAACCGAGATATCAATATTCGAAAGAAAAGACAGGCACATCCGAAAGAGTTCAATCAAAGAGAAAAGTTGCATTGAAGAGGAGAGAGCAGTACAATATTTGAGGCAAATCGCCTTTACATGAAGAGAGAAAGAAAACGAAAGGCTCGATCCTCATTTAAAGGGTTGGCTGACTACATCGGGCATGCCCTCGGACATGCCCGCGAACTTGAAGGTTGTGGCGGGCACATTGGGGGCTATATGCCCATCTTGTTTGAGCTACTTGATCATGCAGAGCGTTTGATGCCTCAACATTGCTCGAACTCGCTCGGACATCTGGTCGGTAAGCTCCTTAGAGTTGATGCACTCAACCCTACGGGCTTCCCACCGATCGGCCTCTCCCTCCTTATAGGAGCGCAGTTCCTCCAGCTCGGGCCGAGTTGCTTCCCACTCGGTTCTCTCTGCCCTAAGCCGCTGGAGCTCCTCTTCCTTGTCACCTAGCGCGTGATCCTTGGAAGTTAGCTCGGTCATCAGTTCCTCGGCCCATTTCATTTGGGCCGCCATAGCGGCTTCCTTGGCCTCCAGCTGGGATTGGAGGGACTCGGCAGCTTCAGACGCCCCTTGAAGATCAGCCTTGGCTTTCCGCCCGGGCTAGGGTTTTCGCCTGGAGAGCCCAAGCCTTACGCTCAGAATACTCCATGGTGGAGATCCTGGCGTTTGCCTGGGTGACAGCCAAGTCAGCCATCTCAACCTGGCTGCGAGCAGCTCCCAACTGCTCCTCAGAGTGAGCCAGTCGGTCTTGAAGGGCGGTGACCTCGGCTTGCAGGTCGCTTAAAGTGGACTCGCTGGAGACGAGTTGAGTGTGCTTCAGCCGGGTCTCCAGGCGTTCCACCTTCTTCTCGGCTTCTACCCGAGCGGTGGCATGGGTCAGGAGTGTCATAGAAAGGCTATGTCACGACCCCAGAACTGCAAAAAGACAGAAAGCAGGAGACTGCAAGGTTAGGAGATGAACAAGAAAAAAAGGAAGGGAGAAAGGAAAGGGGCAGTTCAGTGCATACCTGAGTGGCCTCCAGAAAGAAAGAGTCCGCCTTGCTGTCAGACCCCCGGAAATAGGACCCCTCAAGTCCTTGCACATAGCGGTCGGCCACCGTCCCGTACATGCAAAGGTCTTGGAGTCGGTCGGGTATTTCACCCTGCGGCGCCGCCAGTCGGCAGTCCGAACGAGTAGGCACCGAAAGGTGCATCATCGGTCGGTTGACTTGACCTTCCCCCGGCGGAGTGCCCGACCTCTCAGGCAGTGGTAGTTCAGGAGTGCCGGAGGAGACTGGGAGGTCGGCAATAGGAACAATGACCGTGGAGGTGTGAAGGACCACCGGGTCGGTAGCCACCTTCTTCTTTTGCTTCTTCTTCTTCTTCTCCAAGCGTTTGCTGGAAGAAAGCTGAGCTGAGTCTCCTGTCGGGGAAGAGGCTCGTTGGCATTTGGAGGAGGCAGGTTGTTCGGTCGCTACTAGGGGAGCCGTCTTGGAGGCGGCTGGTGCTTGCTCCGGAACGATCGGAGTCGGGCCCGCTGAGGTAGCCCCAGTCGGGGCACCCTCCCTCGCTTGCAACTCGGCAGCGATCCGAGCTTCCAGCTTGGCATCATCTAGGCCGAAGCCTTCTATGAGGGATGCGACCAACATCGAGGAAACTGTAGAGGTAGCACAAACCCAGTCAGAACTAAAAAATGTTCGAAGGAAACATCGTAATTCTTACCGACTGAAGACAACGGTGGAGTCGACATGGGGCTGAAGCTGAAGGCAGAAAGAAGCTCCTCCCTCAGCAGATGCACTCCATGGAAGTGCCTACTGTCTAGCTTGGATATCGCCGACTTGTAGGCCGCAGAGGTGCGGTAGTATTTGGAAAGGGGAGGAGAGGAAGGAAGTTCCTTGACCCAGGCCGTGGGCCAGCTCGAGGTCAGGGTAGGCTTAACAAAGAAGTAACACTCATTCCATCCTTTGTTGGAGGAGGGAAGCTTCTGCAGAAAAGAAGTTTTGGCTCGGGCCTGGAAGAAGAAGTCACCCGACTCTTGTTGCTTGGGATAATAAAAGAAGTGGAAGTGTTCGGGCTGAAGGGGAATTCTGTACAAAGAAAAAATGATGACCGAGCTGCATATCAGACGGATGGCGTTTGGGGCCAATTGGGGCAAAGGAATGCGGAAGTATGTGCAGACAGAGGAGATGAAGGGATGAATGGGGAAGCGGAGACCGGCTTGTAGGTGGTCTCAGGACAAGGTGATATAACCGGAAGGGGGCAGAGTCAGGATGGTCGGTCGATTTGGGCAGGCGGAGTCGGTGGTCGAAGGGGATCAAGAAGTCTGACTGGAGTTGATCCAGATCATGGGTGGTGAGGTCAGTTACCATGGCAGAGTATCAGGGCAAGGCAGGGGAGGAGGATGAAGAAGGTGAGTCCATGTGAAATAGAAGGGCGAAGAAACTAACCAGGGAGGAAAAGTCGCCGAAGAAGGAAGTTGAAAAAGGAAGACTCGCCGAAACCCTAGCAAAGCCCGAAGCGGCAGCCGGACGGTGTCGAGGTTAAAACGCGATGGTAAAAACAGTGAAGTAAGCAGCTTATTTATAGGAACAGGAAAATGACATCGACCGTCCGATGGTGAGTATAGAAAAGGGCAGGCTCGAGCTGGGACCGTTCGATCGAGCTCGAGACGGTTCCTGAAACGACAAATCATGCGTACGGGTCGAACATTCACGAAGAGGGGCGGCATACTCCTCGTTACTCGAAAAGCGAATGGTTGGAGGACATGTAACCCTGGCCATTAAGACCGCAATTAAGGAAAAGATACGCAATGATTCTGCGACGGGAAGGTGAAAAGACATTTGTTGAGACAGCTTACCATCCGAGTGAGTTACTGGCTCAAGGTCGGCTGCGGAAGCCGACCGCAAGAACCAGGCACTTGGGTGCGCCAGGCTCGGGTAAGAAGGACAGTCCAGTCAGTCGGACTTGTCGCCTCCTTCGACTAGACTCGAGGGGGACGCTTATGATCCCGGGCCAGCTTACGTGTGGCTTGGCCCGGCAGCCTGGCGCCTTGTCAGTAGGAGATAGATTTATGGGCTTCGGGAGCCCATGGGATATAAGGCTTGTATGGGCGGCTCGGCCTAGTTCCCTCGAGAACAAGAAGGGATGGGCCCAGGTAATAGGTAGTCATCGGGATTAAGGGGGTCGGAAGCCCCCAAAAAAGGCCCCCGAGTCCAGGAAGAGGTTCAATTCACAGTGTCATTGAATCTCAACTCTCCCGAGGCGGGGGAACCTCAAACTCAACGCATCTTAAAAACATACGCAGCTATACGCTTACACACAACTTGGCTCAGTGTCCCCGACCGGGCACGTGGTGACCCATGTTCTTCAGAATCGGCTTGACCGAGCTTCGAGAATATCGTGGGCCTGCTCCGACACCCCTCTCGGTTTGGCTCCCAGCCGACGCGTGTCGGCCCATGCTCCTGGGGTAAACCCGAACCAGAGGAGGCTTTACTTGATGTATCACTGAATCGCACCAGCACTCTAGGCTCTTAGTCGGATTCCTCGTCTTGTGCCCTCAGTTGGCACCGCTACTCTAGGCCCTCAGGCGGCCTCCTCGTTCTGTGCCCTCAGTTGGCACCGCTACTCTAGGCCTTCAGGCGGCCTCCTCGTTCTGTGCCCTCAGTCGGCACCGCTACTCTAGGCCCTCAGTCGATCTCCTCGTTTTGTGCCCCCAGTCGGCATTGGTGTTTGCGGTATTGTCATGACTCACCAGAATAATCACTCCTTGACACAGGACCAGCAGAAGGAGTACGGGGTCGGTGCATGTATGACATCATTCCGGCTCTAACCGCGAGTATCTCGCTGATGCCATGATCCTCCTACCATATACTGACCCCCCGTACCGCGACCACATACTTTTGTGTCAGGTCGAGCGGCGCTCGACGGCGTCAGCCTTTAAGTTGACAGTGTCTTTTTCCTTATTCCGGCATGAGACACATTACCTTGTCACCTCTGGGCATGCCTTGTCCTGTCCTCGCTACGAGACAAAAGGTGGCAGTTTGGGCAGCAGCTGTTAGCTTCCTCGGCTATATAAGTCTCTCTACTCCACACGCCCCAGGTACGCGCGATAGTGCAATTTACTGTTCTATTGCTTTCCTTTTGCTCTACCACCACCGGAGACTGACTTGACTATCGAAGTGCCTTGTCGAGGATTTTTCTCGGCGGATTCTAACGGTCTCTGTCTTGCAGGCCAGGAGTGCACACCAGAGTCCACGTCGGTAGCTCGTGATCTTCAGGAGACCATCTCATCTTTGGGAGTCCACCTCACCTCGCGACAAGATCACCTCCCATTCTCATCGTTTTGGATGAAGCTTGAAACACGACTTGGAGTTTCGGCATGTCGGACAAAGTCCTGGGGTTTCGAACGAGTGAGGATCTGTTTCCTTCCTTTTTATTACTTTTTTAATAAAATTTTATTTGAAAGAAAAAATTATTTAAACTTTACATTAAAAATTAAGGGATTTATATTAAAAATTAAAGAAGCGGTGGGCTGGGTGGCTGAGTGGGGAGAGGAATTATTTAAAATCTATCTATTAATATCTATAAAATACAGTTTTGCATGTAGACGTGGTATTCATAGAGAGCTTAGGATTCCCGCCTAAACTGAATATAAATTTTCTAAATAAAAAATTTTTAATTAATAATTAATAAATTTTAGACTGCCCCTTTTTTTTAACCGAATATAAATTTTATAAATAAAAAATTTTAAATAAGTTATAATCTATTAATATCTATAAAATACAGTTTTACATGCAGACGTGACATTCACATGGAGCTTAGAATTCACGCCTAAACTGAATATAAATTTTCTAAATAAAAATTTTTTAATTAATAAATAATAAATTTTAGACCTGCCTTTTTTTAAACCGAATATAAATTTTCTAGCATTCACAGGGAGCTTAGGATTCCCACCTAAACTGAATATAAATTTTCTAAATAAAAATTTATAATTAAAAATACAAACTCAAAAGAAAATATATAATTACAAATCCTAAAAAGAAAAATTCAGATCTTAATCCAAAATTAAAATTTAAAAAAATAATTTATCAAATCTATCTATTAATATCTATAAAACACAGTTTTACATACAGACGTGACATTCACAGCGAGTTTAGGATTCTCGACTAAATCGAATATAAATTCTCTAAATAAAAATTTATAATTAAAAATACAAATTCAAAAGAAAATATATAATTACAAATCCTAAAAAGAAAATTTCGTATCTTAATCCAAAATTAAAATTTTAAAAAATAATTTATCAAATTCAAAAAAGATAATTTCAAATTTTAATTTGAAATTGTATTTTAAAATTTCCAAAATAAAAATTTTAAATAAGTTATAATGATTACAGTAAAGTACATAAAAAAATAAATTTAATTTAATTTTAATGAAATATAGGCTTTTAGCTTCTCTTGAGTTGATGTAAGAAAAATGATAGTTTCACATATGAAGTTACCAAGGCGAATTATACACAGAGCAATTATAAAAACGAACAAAGAACGGTAAAACAACTCATACCTTTCTCGGTCTTTTGGCTAAGATCAAGTGTAGTATCTGTTTTTATCAGTTTAATATCTGATATGTGTGTCATTGGTCCACTTTGAAATTAAATTAATTTTTATATGGAGGATGACCATCACAATAGTTTGCTACTAGGGTTTTCATGTGTCGCCTGTGTGTTGCACTATAACATAGGCCTAGCACACCCTTAGCAAAACAAAGTAAACTTTAGATCACATCCACATCCACCACCCTTATAAAACTTATGATCACCATTAATATTTTATATTATAAAAAATAATATTATATCTTATATTGACATGAATCCATGATGAAATAAAATTACTTTTCATTTTAATTTTTTATTTAATAATAAAAATTGATATATATATATATATTATCACTAAACATGTTATTTGAATTGTGTAAGATTCTCGTGTATCGCACGGGTATTATACTAGTGATTACAGTAAAGTACATAAAAAATAAATTTAATTTAATTTTAATGAAATATAGGCCTTTAGTTTCCCTTGAGTTGATGTAAGAAAAATGACAGTCTCACATCTGAAGATACCAAGGTGAATTACACACAAAGCAATTATAAAAATGGACAAAGAACGGTAAAGCAACTCATACCTTTCTCGGTCTTTTGGCTAAGATCAAGTGTAGTATATGTTCTTATCAGTTTAATATCTGATATGTCATTGTTTTACTTTGATATTAAATTAATTTTTATATGGGGGATGACCCATCACAGTAGCTTGCAACTAGGGTTTTCATTGTTATTTAAATTGTGTAAGATTCTCGTGCATCGCACGGGTATTATACTAGTTTATATTAAAAAAAGAAGGATAATAAATAATTTTGTATTAGAAATTAGAAGAGGAACAAGAAAAGTGGGTAGCTGAGGGGACCTCCCCCTGACTACGTCTTTACATATAAATATTTATGGATTATTCCTTAAGACATTTTAGAATGAACACATATATTTTATTAGCTTTATAGATAACTATTCCGGAGTTGGTTATATGTACCTTATTCATGAGAAATCGTAATCTTTGAACATGTTTAAATTTTTAAAGTTGAAGTTGAACTTCAACTAGGTAAGAAAATTAAAGTCGTTCGATCCGACCGTGGAGGAGAATATTACAGTAGATATGATAGATTAGGTAAATAACGTCCAGGACCTTTTGTGCACCACTTTGCTGAGTGTGGGATTGTACCTTAATATACCATATCTGATACAACTAGTTAAAATGTTGTAGCTAAGTGTCTCAATCGAACCCTAAAAGATATGGTGAGAAGTATGATAGCCCTCACTTCTCTACCGAAATCTTTGTGGGTTGAAACACTCAAGATTGCAATTTACCTACTCAATAGAGTACCTAGCAAGATAATAACTAAAATCTCAATCAAGATGCGGATGAGTAGGAAGCCTAACATTAGACATTTACACGTTTGAGGTTGTCCATCTAAGACTACGCCTTATAATCCTAATGAAAGGAAACTAGATGCACGAACAGTTAGTTATAATTTTATAGGTTATTATGAGAAATCAAGGATATACATATTATGGTGCCTCTAATAAATTCTTCTTTGAAACGAAAAATATCAAATTCATTGAAGACATTGGGAGTGATAAAATCAAAGAAGTATCTTTTGAGAAAAGCATTAATAATCCTCCTGTGATCACTACTAGTGTGATTAGTAGTGAGTCTGCTGCCTGGTTCATCATTTTTTTTAGTGTGATCAGTAGTGGTATGATTACCATACCGTAAATTATGGATATTGCACATCCAGTGAGTGTAGTGAACCAAGATATTCCCATGACATCTTTAATGCAATTGGAGAAGCCTACCACTGAAATTGAGGTATCACCTCATATTAATGAGCAAGTACCTCAACCACCTCAAACACAAGTGTCTTTAAGGTGATCCAAAGGGAACAGACAACCATGAATTTGTTGATGCAGTCTGACCCTGATTATTGTTTTGGTGTTGACACCGATTTTAGTTTAGGTGTGGAAAAGTCCTAACCTGGAGGTTTAGGTGTGAGAAAATCCTAGCTTGGAGGTCTAGGTGTGAAAAGTCCTAACCTGGAGGGTTAGGTGTGAGAAAATCCTAGCTTAGAGGGCTAGGTGTGAAAAATCATAACTTGGAGGGTTAGGTGTGGACAAATCCTAGCTTGGAGGGCTAGGTGTGAAAAGTCCTAACCTGGAGGGTTAGGTGTGAGAAAATTCTAGCTTGGAGGGCTAGGTGTGAAAAGTCCTAACCTGGAGGGTTAGGTGTGAGAAAATCCTAGCTTGGAGGGCTAGGTGTGGAAAAGTCCTAACCTGGAGGGTTAGGTGTGGAAAATCCTAGCTTGGAGGGCTAGGTGTGAAAAGTCCTAACCTGGAGGGTTAGGTGTGAAAAAGTCCTGGCTTGGAGGGTCAGGTCCTAGCCTGGAGGACTAGGTTGATGAAATCCTGTCTTGGAGGGTTATGTCGTAGCTTGGAGGGCTAGGTTGGATGAAATCCTGGCTTGGAGGGTTAAGTCCTAGCTTGGAGAGCTAGGTTGGATGAAACCCTAGCTTGGAGGGCTAGGTTGGAGTCCCTGGATCTGTCTGGTGACCAATCAGGAAAGTTAGCACGGTGCTCCTTCGTGGATCAGTCTGGTGACCGATCCAGCGATGACTGATCGGACTGGTGACCGATCAGGGAGCACACAGTGAGGTTGGGAACCTGCTGCTCGGCTCCTGATCGGTCTGGTGATTGATTAGGGAGCATGCAGTTTGCTCACTGCTCTGCTCCTGATCGGTCTGGTGACTGATCAGGGAGCATACAGTGGGTTTTGGTTCTCCTTACTACTTGGCTCCTGATCGGTCTGGTGATCGATTTGGAACACTATTCGAATCGTTCTGGTGAACGATCAAGTGTCGCGAGTTCCTCACTATGACCGATCAGGACGGAGCCTAATCAGTCTGAGCATGCCCTGATCGGTCTGGTGACCGATCAGGAGGGTTGGACTACGAAGCTAAGAAATCACCCTGCAAAGGGGTGGATCGGACTGGTGACCGATCCACAACCTGGGATCGGTCTGGTGATCGGTCCCGGAGAAATCGCGATTTCTGATTGAGTGTTGGGGACCGATCAGGATGAAGCCTGATCGGTCTAAACCCACCCTGATCGGTCTGGTGACCGATCAGGAGGCTCTCTGATCGATTCTGTGATCGATCACTTTAATTCAAATGCGCTGTCAGACGCTCTGATTGCGTCTGATCACGCCTGCTTTCACTGATATGCTACTGATGTCACTTTGATCTTCTCTGCTATTACTGATACAAGTTTGATTTCATTTGCTAAACCTCTGATTGAGTGTGCAGGTGATAGGGATGACTTCAAACATTGAAGGATGGTCAACTGAGTTCTTTCCATGTATCAGTTTTGGCTGTTTCTACGTCTCAGGTTGCAACGGCTGCTGGAGCTGCTGACTGGGGCTCGACTGAGGGAAGCTCAGGGGTCCAGGAGAGGTAAGAGTTGCTGGGCAGTGGCAGTGAAGCAGCTGGTAAGCTGCAGTGGAGCTTCTGGTGGCTGGCGATGTGAGCTGCAGAGGCCAGATGCTTAAAAGACCTGAGAAGTGGAGAAGAGGAGTGGTGTTGTTAGAGCTTGCGCAATTTCTTACTGCTACTACAACTCTTGTGCTTTTGCAACATCGACGATTAATCTCTGAAGCAACCTCTGTTACTTGAGCATTTGGAAGAAGAACCAGGAAGCTTGGCAAGTCCATCAGCGAGAAGACACGAAGAAGGGAGTTTTGCGTGAGATCTGCGCTGGGTGGAGCTCGGTGAGAAGTTTGCTTGGATTCTTACTGTCCTAAGTGCTCTGTAAGATCCTTCTTGTGTTTCATTGTGCTTAAAACTTTATCTCTGTTGAAACGCTGTGGAGAGGTTACTCCACCGAGAAGGAGGTTGCTTACTATCCGGATTTTCCGGGGCTTAATCTGCCGACGATCAAGGGATCGCCCACCTTAAGGGCACGCCAAGGAGTAGGGGCATGTTATCCCTGAACCTTGTAAATCCTCTTGTTAGCGTTCTTGTGTTTGTTCTTAGCTTAGGGCTTAAATTCTGCAACTCTGTTTTTCCTTTGCTTCCGCTGTGCTACTAACCCTTGAGGTGCAGAAAATTCAAAAGCACTAAGTTTCGGTGTCTGGCTACATTCACCCCCCCTCTCTAGCCATCCAAGTTCCAACAAGTGGTATCAGAGCTTGGGGCTCTGTACAAGTGGATTAACAACCGAGAGTCAACTACAATGGCTTTGAGAGAAGGTTTTTCCACCACCCGACATCCCTTCTTCGATGGAGCAGATTTTCAATATTGGAGATCGAAGATGGAGTACTACCTAAAGATGGATATCAACACTTGGTTCGCTGTGAAGGAGGGGTTTTCCCCTCCAAAAGATGACGAAGGAAAAGAGTTGGAATCATGGCGTTGGTCGGCTGAACAAACCCGGAAGAGTGAAGCCGACGCGAAGGCGGTGGTGACCCTACAATATGGCATGAACAAAGATCAACTCATCAAGATTGGTCCCTTCACAAGTGCAAAAGATTTATGGAATAAACTCATTGAACTCCACGAGGGTACCCGAGACTCAAGAATCGCCAAGAGAGATTTGTTCCTCAACCAACTCCAAAACCTCTCCATGAAGGAGAATGAAACCGTAAGTGAGCTACTTGGTAAGTTCAAGGAAGTCCTCAATGGTCCCCATTCTATTGATGAAAAGGTCGAGAATCGCGACCTTGTGAGGTATGTGTTGAAAGTCTTTCCAAGGAATGCTTTGTGGTCATCCATGGTGGATGCCTACAAAGTTTCCAAGGACTTATCAATTGTAAAACTAGATGATTTATTTTGTGAAATGAAACTTCATGAAATGGCTAACAAAGGCCCCAAGGAGAAGGAGATTGCCTTAGTTGCAGGAGAAAAGACTAAGAAGAAGAAGAAGAAGAAGAAGGAGAAGGAAGTCTCTTCATCTTCATCCTCATCCTCCGAGATGGCAGCGGGTCTTCTTCCTCCGAGATGACCAATTTTGTTAGAAGGATAATCAGGAAGGGTCGACGCTTCAAGCGTAAAGATAACCCTAGTGAAGTTAAGCTTGATAAATCTAACATTACTTGCTATGAGTGTAGCAAGAAAGGACACTTCAAGAAGGACTGCCCAAAGCTCAAGAAGAAGGAGGATAAATTCAAGAAGAAGAAGAAGGCCTTGAAGGCCACTTGGGATGAATCCTCCTCATGTTCGTCCGATGAAGAGAAGGAGAAGAAGAGTACACGCCATGTAGCACTCATGGCCTTGGAAGGAGAAGAAAGCAGTGATGAATTCTCCGACTCCTCAAACGCAGCTTCATCATCTTCGGATGATGAAGAGGTAATCACTCCCGAACTTGAAAAATGCTATAGAACAATTGCATGTTTAACCGATTTTTTGAAGAAGTCAAAACAAAAAATTAAGTCTTTGAAAATTGAAGTTGAACAATTGAAATCCTCTAGGGATGAGAATGTAGATGATTTACATGTAGAGATGATAGAGGATGAGATTAAATCTTTGAAAATTGAAGTTGAACAATGAAGTCCTCTAGGGATGAGGATGTAGATGATTTGCATGTTGAGATGCTAGAGGAGGAAAATAAATCATTGAAGAGTGAAGTTGAGAAACTCAAGAGTATTCTTGAGAAATTCTCAACAAGCTCAAAGACCTTAGACATGATCTTGAATGCCCAAAGGGCAGTCTACAATAGGGACGGTATTGGTTACCGACCCAAAGAATCATCATTTGTGTCCTTAATATCTAGGACTGATGTTAGACAATCTAAGACACCTAGGGCTCAAAGGAAAGTAGTCAAGGCATGGGTGCCTAAGACTTGCTTAGTAGGTGCTTTAGGTCCCAAGGTTTGGGTACCTAAAACTTTTATTTTTCGAATTGTGTAGGTTGTGATTGAGGGGGAGCATCTATCAACTTGGTTCGTTGATAGTGGGTGCTCCAAACACATGACCGGGGATAGATCATTGTTTACTACACTTCAAAGAAAAAATAGAGGTAATGTTTCATTTGGTAACAATGGTAGTCTTAAGGTCATAGGAATAGGAGACATTCAAATATCCGAATGTCTTAGGATTAAGAATGTCCTTCTAGTCAAGGGGATGACATTTAATCTCTTAAGTGTCAGTCAATTGTGTGATGCGGGTTACACAATTGATTTCAAATCAAGTCAATGTCTAGTTAGACAACATGACAACTTTGACACGGTACTAGTAGGAACAAAAGTAGATAACATTTACCAAGTTTCTTTTAAAAGTGCTACTAATGCTTTTGCTAAGTGTCTCATGTCAAGAAAAGATGAATCCACCCTTTGGCACCGGAGACTAGCACACGTGAACATGAAGAATATCCGGAAGTTAGCCAACAAGGGATTAGTTCGTGGCTTACCAAGCATCAAGTATGAAAGGGATAATAAACTTTGTGATGCATGTCAAATGGGTAAGTAAACAAAATCTGCACATAAAGGTAAAAGCGCTGTAAGTACATCTACCACTTTAGATTTACTTCATATGGACTTGTTTGATTGTAGTACTATTATATCTTTGAATGGAAGTAGATATTATTTTTTTATCATTGATAATTTTACTAAATATACATGGACATATTTTCTAAAATATAAGGACCAAACCTTAGATGTTTTCATTTCTTTTTGTAGAAGGGTTGAAAATGAGAAATCATCAACTATTAAGACAATAAGAAGTGATCATGGAGGTGAATTTCAAAACCAACAATTTATAGAATTTTGTCAAGATAGAGGGTATAGACATGAGTTCTCCACTCCTAGAACACCACAACAAAATGGTGTTGTAGAGAGGAAGAACCGAGTCCTGCAAGAGGCTGCATGAAGCATGCTCAATGAGTACTCATTATCGGGGTATTTATGGGCTGAAGCTGTAAACACAGCTTGCTACGTTCAAAACCGAGTCCTCATCCATAGATTCTTAGGTAAGACTCCTCATGAACTTTGGTTTGGAAAACCACCTACGGTTAAACATCATAGGATGTTTGGTTGTAAGGTGATTATCCTAAACACCAAGGATCACCTTGGAAAGTTCACGGCAAAAGCTGATGAAGGGATACTGGTCGGGTGCTCCCTTGTTAACAAAGCCTACCGAGTCTACAACAAGAAGTCTAGATTGGTTGAAGAATCTTCTGATGTTGTCTTTGAAGAAATTCCAAAAGCAAATAATCAATCAGAAGATATTGAAGGAGCTCAATTTGAACTCAGGCAACTGAGTTTAGATGAAAGTCCAAATGTTGTTGATAATGGTGATGAGTCTGATGACGGTGAGCCTAGACAACCCATTGATCAGCCAGATCCTGAGGCTGGGCCGGTGTCTAGTGAAACCATTCAAGAAGCACCACCAACTCCTAGGATAACTAGGTTAGCCTCTAGTCATCCCCAAGTCCAGATTGTTGGAGACATCCATCATGGGGTTAGGACTAGATCATTCTTCCGGAATGAGGCTAATGAAGTTGCCCTAATTTTCGAAATTGAACCTAGGAAAATTGATGAAGCATTAAATGATCCCGATTGGATCATTGCGATGCAAGATGAACTAGGCAATTTTAAAGAAGTCAAGTTTGGGACTTAGTCTCTAGACCTAAGAAGACCTCCATCATTGGAACTAAATGGGTCTTCAAAAACAAATTGAACCATAAGGGAGAAATCATAAGAAACAAGGCACGCTTAGTAGCTAAGGGCTACAGTCAAGTTAAAGGCCTTGATTATGATGAGACCTATGCTCCCGTGGCACGATTAGAGTCCATCCGATTGATGCTTGCATTTGCGGCACATCGTGGCTTCAAGCTATATCAAATGGATGTCAAATCGGCCTTTCTAAATGGTTTAATAAGAGAAGAGGTCTATGTCGAACAACCTCCGGGGTTTGAGAGTACTGAATTCCCAAACCACGTGTTCAAGCTCAAAAAGGCGCTCTACGGTCTTAAATAAGCACCCCGAGCTTGGTATGAGCGGTTATCGACATTCCTAATTGAAAAAGATTTTGTTAGAGGCCAAATAGACCCTATACTGTTTCTATGAAGAGATGGTGACAATATATTTCTAGCCCAAGTAAATGTCGATGACATAATTTGTGGCTCAAACAACAAGGGCTATTTAAATGAATTCATTGGACACATAGAGAGTGAATTTGAAATGAGTCTAGTGGGAGAGTTGACTTTCTTCCTTGGACTTGAAATCAAACAACCCCGAGATGGGATCCATGTGCACCAATCAAAGTATACTCAAGAGATACTTCGAAAATTTAACATGAGTGATTCAAAAGAGGTAACCACTCCCATGGCTACAAATACAAGATTAGACAATGATGAGAGTGGTAAACCTGTTGATTTGACTCAATATCGAAGTATGATAGGTAGTCTGCTATACCTCACAGCCAGTCGACCTGATATACTTTTTGTTGTGGGTATGTGCGCTAGGTATCAAGTTTGTGCCAAGAAATCTCACTTAATTGCTGTCAAGAGAATTTTGAGATACCTTAAGGGCACAATTGGTGTTCGTCTATGGTACCCCTGTACCGAATCATTCGACCTAATTGGCTATACTGATTCCGACAATGCTGGGTGCAAGTTGGATCGAAAAAGCACGAGTGAGGGTTGCCAATTCCTAGGATCATCTCTAGTTAGTTGGTCAAGTCGGAAGCAACATTGTGTTGCTCTCTCCACGACCGAGGCAGAATATATCGCCATGGGCGAGAGTATATCGCAATTGTTGTGGATGACTCATACTCTAGAGGACTATGGATTAAGCTACAAGGGTGTGCAAGTGTTATGTGACAACATTAACACAATTAACCTAACCAAGAATCTGGTCCATCACTCTAGAACCAAACATATTGAAGTGCGTCACCACTTCATTAGGGATCATGTTGCTAGAGGAGATGTTGTACTCTCATATGTAGAGTCCATGTAAAATACGGCAATTCAAAAATCCGGATCAGAAAATTTTTCGAGATTTTTTCGGATAGAGTCTAGGGTTTCCGGCCCTACGGGAGGAGCCCAAGGGGCTTTATTATAAAAAACTTAAAACTTATCAAGGGTTTACAGGTAAACTCTTAAATTACGAAAGGGTAAGCAATCTAACCCTAGAGATTTATGGAGGTGGATTAAAATATAGTGGAGGGTTAAATAGTTAAAAATCCTTACCCTAAGGGTAGGGTTTATATTTCTGAAAGTTAGAGGATTTTTTTGCAAAAAACCCCTCATATATAAATTTCTTTTCTCCCCTTAATTCGGCCGCAGCCACCCCGACTCTCCCTTTTCTTCTCGCGAACCCTAGCCCACAGCCGACACAAACGCGACGCCCTTCTCCACCCGATTCTTCTTCGTTGCAGCCATCGCCCCAGTTGACGCCGCCTGATGCCCTCCTAGCTAACTTCTCCATTGAGAAGAGAAGCTGCACCGATCGTGGTCTCTACTCCCTTCTCCCCTTTCTTCTTCGTTGTTGCCCATCTCAAGTGCGAACCCTCCTCGCTCGCAAGGACACGGTTCATTGCACCATTGACACTAGTTCTCCTTTTTGACTCATCGCCACACAAGCTTTAATGTCGAGAGATGGTCAATCGCCAAAAATGATGTCTCGACTTTCCCTCTGTTACCACAGGTGAGTAGAATTTGAATCATAGAGATTAAGCTAGGGTTCCATTTGTAGATCCCCTCTCCTTATAGATTTGGATTAGTTTTTGAATTGGGGCTTGATTTCAACTCTTCTATCTGATTTGTCTCCAATGTTTTGAATCTGCGATGGTGAAAGAAATTGTGGATAATTTTGTTATAGATCAGTGTGGTTTCTCTTTTCCCATTTCGATTTGAGCTGGGACCTTGGATCCTTTGGACTGTGAGTTTCGTTTTTGGGTTTGATAATTTTATATTTGGATGTTGTTCTATGGTTTGAGAGGAGTTGCCTGTTGGATTGATCTGTAATTATTTGTTAGAGTTATTGTGGGCAGGTTTAGTTAATAGGGATAATGTATATTTCTCAATTGTGTTTCATGGATGAATCAGTTCAGGAGTTGTTTGGTTTTGTATTAGATTGGATGTATCTAATTTCTATTTTGATGCAGTATTGGATAGTCATTTAATGTTGAATGTTGATGAAGGTGTGTTTCCTACAATTTGGCGTTGGGTTCAGTTGATGGCGAGCTTGATCGATGGTAAGAGTGTTTGGACTGAATTGGTGCTTTGCTAGTAATTGAGTTTTTGGTTGGTTGATGTTGTGTGTTAGATGTGACTAGCACCGTGAGGTGTGATATTTGTATTGGGTTTGTGTTTGGATTTAGATTAGTGTTTGAACTTGTGTTTCATCTACTGTGAGATATGGGTTGTGATTTGTGTATCCAGACATGTGAGGTATTGTAGATTGGTTTGTTTTGGTTTGCTCTTTGGATTGAATCATAGGTTTTGGTTCTCCTTTTTGTGATTACTGCCGTGAGCTTTTGGGTGACATGTGTTTCATGGGAGCCCTTGTTGGATAAAATTAGAGGTTGGGTGAGCTTGGTTGAACTACGGATAAGGTTAAATTTGAGATTAAACCTAATAACCTAAATTTGATAAATTTGAATTCAAAAGCCTAAATCTAATCTGAGTACCTTGGGATAATTATGTAATACTCATTTAATTGTGATTAATTAAATAAAACGGGATAATAAGGACGATCCTAATAAATTGAGATAACTTGTTTAGCTATAAATTATATATTATTGTAGCTAAATATTATGCCTTTGTACAGGGCTGACTTGGTTACTCCGCTCGGTTGTGGAGCTTCAGTCTCTATTCGGACTATATTTTTGAGGCGGGTACCCTTTGACTTATCTTTTAGATATTGTCATATTGCTATGCGTGGTTTGTTATAGATAACAATAAGATTGTATGTTATATCTGCCTTAGTATACCTGTATTTGATACATGCTGCTTATCCTTGAGGTTATCTCCCGATTAGATTTATACAGTCTCAATAGTTGCCCTGTATATATTTATATGTGCATAGATGTAGAGATATGTTCCCTCTTGCATTTTGACACTGATAGATCACTGGTTACTTTTTCAGTATACTTAGTAGATTACTTGTATCCCATGATATAGAATTCAGACCTATACCTAGCACACTGAGGTATTAGTTGAGGACTTGGTGGGTGTTATTATGCTTGTTCTGGATACTTATTGTTTATCCCTAAGTTATTATGTTGTTAGTTCCATATAGTCTCAGGTATAGTCATATCTATATGTATGCTTAGATATCTTGATGTATCTTTTGCATTTGACGTTGAGGGATCAGTAGTTTCCTGCCAGTATACCTTGTAGGTTACCAGTATTTCCTGTTATAAGATTCAGATTGAGACTTAGTATACTGAGGACTTGGTGAGGGAGGTATGTGTATCTATCATACACCATCTCTGCATTGTTGCATGCCGGCGATCAGCGACTCCCTTGTGGTTGAGCCTATCGTCTTCCGGTATATGATATACGCACACGGCCACTCATGGGTTAGTGGATACCGTAGGATGTGTGCATTTGCCCTGTATTGCTCCGTTCGACCACTATTTGGAGGGTGGGTCCAGGCGTGGTAGCAACCAGGGATCCCTTCTCGTACTGAGCCACGAGGAGATAAGAGCTAGACTCCCCCATTGCTTGGGGTAGGAGTGGAGTCTCCACCAGCATCCTGTCCACCCGGTCACTCAGGAGCAGTGATAGCAGGGTGCGTACAATTGTCATAGCTCTACCCTCTCAGACGTCACCTATGACAGGTGTACGATGATCTGACTGGTGTCAGGGGTGACACATGTCATTGCACCATGTGCATATTTTGCATCGTGCATTGTTTGCTGCACTTGTTTGACATGCATATACTGGAGACTTGTTATATGAGATTTTATGTCTATTGGTGTTCCATAGGTATTTATTACCCTCTTTTCAGGTTAGATGGATTCTGGTATGTATCTACCTCAGTATTTTCAGTACTAGTCTTTCCCTATTGTTGATATGAGACTGTATCAGCGTAGACTCCTATTGTTATTATAACGTACTATGCATACCTGTTGGGTATTCGCTAAGTTTATGGACTCACACCGTTGCCATATATTTTTATTTTCAGGTTGAAATACTTAGAGTCGCCAGAAGAGCCTAGCAGCCAGTCCCTACCCATCGCGACGACAGGGTTTTGTTTTTGTACTTGGCGATGTATTTATTTCATATTTCTTTTAGGACTTTGTATATGTCTTGTGAGTGTTGTAGTGTGCCCTATGGGGTTTATGTATTGGTTGATTTGTCGTAAGTCGGACCGGTCCGCAGTCAGGTATGATTTACTTAGTTGTCTTATGCTTTTATGTTGTGTTTATCTATTTTGGAGGCCTGAGGCCAAATATATATTGCGTGGGATGTTTGTATTGTGTAAATTGTCCGTCGGACAGGGGAGGTGTTGTCGATTTTCTATTGGATCAGCGACTCCTAGGTCTCGGGGCGTGACAGTCCAAATCAAATCTAGCGGACATTTTCACTAAACCACTCCCCGAGAATGAATTTAGCTTCTCAAGAAGGGAGTTGGGAATGTGTCGCGCTTCATAGACATCAAAATACTTTCAAAACCCTTCATGATCAATTCAAGTTGTTGGGATACAATTGGGTAACTTGGGGACATCTCACACAAACTATAAGGTTTACCAAAACGTTTTTGGTTGCTGGATATGAGGTGAGATGCTAGGATCAACTTAATTTCTCAAAATGTCAATGCATCCCTTGAGAAATTTGGTTGACGAGATAAAAATCACTTCGGAAACTCTAGGTTTAGAATTTTACCAGTTGACTAGTATGGGATCAGTCAACTGATTGAGGTCACAGAGAGATCAGCTGACTGATCTTCTATATAGTCAACTGGGGTTGGCTGAATTCGAATGTTGGGCTGTAATATTCAAATTCAACATCTAGCAATCGACTGGTGTTGGCACCAGTCGACTAGTAACGGCTGGATTAACAACGAGCTATATTTAAGAAAGCTCGATTTGATTGAGCAAGGTAGATGAAATTGGTCTTGGTAAAAGGCCAATTAGTAGTTTAAATACTCAAATGTTCTTGGTGAGGTTGTGGCGAGATTTCTCCATGCATAAGAGCTACATGAGCATAGCCGGAGATTTTTCGGGAAGTCATCCACTAATGGATCAGAATCGTTCACATTACGGACAACCATGGAGTAGGAGTGTCATCTTCGAACCACGTAAATTAGTTTGTCTTCTTGTTTGTGTTAGTTTTAGTTTAATTGTTATTTTGCTTGCGCACTATCACCTGTAGGAAGAAAAGAATCGAAGAATTGAGGGTGACAATCTATTCACCTCTTCCCTCTAGCAGGGTCATTTGATTCGAACAATTGGTATCAGAGTGAAGGTTCGCTCGTCTACAGACTAACCGCTGGGAGAGCTATATGCTAGAGGAAAATGACATTTGAAGAAAAATTGGGGGACGATATCACCATTCCACCTCCATACGATCGCGACAACTTCGATTATTGGAGGTTGCGGGTGAAGACTTAGTTCGATATGAATTGGGAAATGATAATAGCCATCGAATAACCATTCAAAGTCCCAAGAGACAAGCATGGGAAGAAGTTTCGACTAAGATATTAGACCAAGGAGCAACAATCACAATCAAAGGCAAATGAGAAGGTAATCTCAATTTTAATTAAGGTTTTGCCTAATGATGTGATGAGCGGTGTAGGTAATTACAAGAATACTCATGAGCTATGGAGTAAGGTGATAGCTCTTCTTGAAAATCCTACACAAACACTAGAAGTGGAGAAGCCTAAGGAGAAGGACTCATTGGTTCAAGAGGAGGAGAAGGACCAATCGGATGAGGAGATGAGCTCAACATCTAAGGAGGAGAAAGAAGAAGAACAATCATCCACCTCCTCAAATGAAGTGGCACAAGATGATGAGGGATCATCCACATCATCCAAGGTTGAAGAGGAAGCCAAGACAAATGAAGAAGAGATCTTGGAAGTCAACCTTGCGAGTACTTCCACCATAGCAAAATCAAAGACCACATCATTTATTTTGGATGCAATAAGAAGTGACACTACAAGGACAAATGTCCATTGGATAAGAAGGAGGTAAACCCTAAACTCAATTCAATTCCTTTGAAATTTAATTTGAGTTGTAGGGATGGAGCTAAGAAGAAGAAGCATATTTGATGCTTCACATGTGATGAGTGGGGCCACTACCACACCAAATGCTCAAGGAAGGGAGAATTCAAAATTTTGGAGCATTTAAAGAAATTGGAGAAGAAGAATAGGAAAAGCTTACATCAAGGGGGAGCTTCAAGGGTAAGGAAGGTAATCCCTAACTTTAAGTGTAAATCAAATTTAAAATTTTCCATGCATGCTAGAAATAATTGTCATTATTTACCCATGCATAATTATGGTTTTAATATCATGATAGAAATAGGATTAATAATGTATATCAAAACCCTAAAAATTATTTCATGATAAACCTAAAACCATTGGACCTAAGAATCATGACATTAATCCCAAGAAGGGAAAACGCATGCCTAGAAAGATGAGTAAGTCTAAGAATGTTCAAGGTGGATATGTCGATTCTAGGTTTAGAAACCTAGAAAAAAAAATCAAGCTTTGAGGGCAAAGCTTGAGAAATTAGAAAAAATCCCAGATAGATTCACTATTAGATCTAAGGGGTTAGGTATGATGTTGGGTAGTCAAAAATTCAATAATGATATATCGGGTTTGGAATACTGGTCTAAGTCCTCCAATGCTAAAAAAAAGTCATATGTAAGAGTGTCATATGACTATAGTAAGGAGAAGTCCAAAAATGCAAGGAATGTCATTTAAGGGCAAGAAGAAGACTTTAACCAAGGACAAGATGTCCAAGGTTAAAAAGGTTAGGTTTGTAGGCCAAGAGTCATCGAAGGTACACCGGTATGACCTTGTGATTGTAGATGAGTCGCTTAGGGAGATGGCTAAGGCTAAGAGCTCAAGGAGGAGCTCAAAGAGCCAATATGGGACCCATGGTCAATGAATCTCAGGAGGATATCTCTTGGAGGTCTAGATGGACCATGAAATATGCCAAAGGGTTTGGAGACGGATTTACGTCTCAACCTTAGCGATTTGGCACATTGAGATTGTGTTTCATGCTTGAAAATATAACATTGGGATCATATTACATGAAAATTTGGTTGTTGATGTATCGATGTCATATAAACCAATGCTAGGGATGCATTGTGGTTTAATATGGACAGTTACATCAAGAGGAAGTCAAAATTAGGACTTTAGGTCAAGGTTCAATTGAACCATTTAGCTAATTTTGGATTTTGTGTCAATCATGGGATTAGTGATAGATACATTTTTGAATGTATTTATTTCTTAAGTAGACACGGGTACAACAAACCTCTCCATAAAATTTAAGATTTTTTGGAGATTTATAAAATTTTTGTGCATTTCTGAAATTGAGTTCAGAATGCATAAAAGGCTCATTTTTAGTATCAGTCGACTGGTGCAGAGGGTAGTTGACTGATAATTTTGAGAGGTTATTTTTCGATAGGGATCAATTAACTGGTAACTATCTCAGTCGACTGATACATGATGAAATTATTTTCAGCAGTCGAAAAGTGTTCTAATGATGTTAAATATGTGTATAATCTTATGAGGGATTATTACAAACTATTTATAGTCATTAGAGGTTAACGAATTCAATAATTGAGATATTGTTGGAGTTTTTTTTATGTATAGCAAAGGAGGAGAATTAAGGTTTAATTGGAAAAACCTTGAGTACCTCTGTAAGAAATCCTAGCTCAAGAGGGGGGGGGGCTTAGGTAAAAGGGGAACATTGTTGCTCATGTATTAGCAAAAGAGGAGCCTTGTGATAGGTTCTTAAAAAACCCTTGGTAAGTCCATGTGTAGAGGGAGATTTGGAGAGGTTCTTAAAAAGCCTGTTGATAAAAATCCTAACTCATTGAGGAGTTTAGGTGTGGGGGATGCCTTGTGAAAGGATTCCATGCATGGTTGCATTTGTATTGCATATGCATTGGTGGTATAAGTCCAAGGTGTAGCTTTGGCAATGTAAGTCCAAATGTTTATTAGCATATGTATTTGCTATTTATTTTACCTAACTTAAATGTATTGTCAAACATCAAAAAGGGGGAGATTGTTGAGGCAATCTATGGTCCGTGGGACTATATGTTTTGATATTTGGGCAAAGGGTTTAAGTTAGGTTCACCCTTATATTTGATATGTGTATTTGAGTGTGCATGTTTGCAGGATACATATAGACTTAGCTTGACTGAATCGGGTCCGGTAAAGGATGGTGCATCTGAGAGACCGTGGACAAGGCAGCAACGATGAGCCGAGGGAAACCCACTTCAAGGCATACGCGAAGAATGGTATGGAAACGAGCCACGGTCTTGTATGCATTCGAGAGACGAGAGCCAAAGTGAAGAAGACTTGAAGGCAACAGGTCAAGGTTGCGATGAAGAGTCAATTGAGTCGTGAGAGTCCGAGTGAGAGTGAGTTGTACTCGAGAATGGAAACCTTAGGCTTAGGGTTTTACCAGTCACCTGGTATAGAATCAGTCGACTAGTTGAGGTCACAGAGAGATCAGTCGACTGATCTTCTGTGCAGTAGATTGGTGTCGGCTGAATTCGAATATTGGGCTGTAACGTTCGAATTCAACAACTGATAATCGACTGGTGTTGGCACTAGTCGACTGGTAACGGCTGGATTAGTAATGAGCTCTATTTAAGAGAGCTTAGTTTGCTTGAGCAAGGTTGACGAAATTGGTTTTGGTAAAAGGCCAATTAGTAGTCTAAGTGCGCAAGTGTTCTTGGTGAGGTTATGGCGAGGTTTCTCCACCCACAAGGAATTACACGAGCATAGCCAGAGGTTTTCCAGGGAGTCATCCACCGACTGATTGGGATCATCCACCTTACGGACAGTCGTGGGATAGGAGCGTCATCTCTGAACCACATAAATTTGTTTGTCTTCTTGTTTGTGTTAGTTTTAGTTTAATTATTATTTCACTTGCACACTAACACCTGTAGGAAGAATAAAATAGAAGAATTGAGGGTGATAAGTTATTCACCCCCTTCTAGCTGGACCATTTGATTCGAACAGTAGCTACCTCATTTGGATTTAAGGAGAACCCTATTGATTGGTAAATATATGTTAAGTTCAACGGGAGCAAGTTTGTTATACTTGTTCTGTACGTGGACAGTATATTGCTTACAAGCGATAATAAAGATCTACTGCATGAAACCAAATTATATCTATCTAGTAATTTTGAAATAAAAGATCTTGGTGAGACATTGTTTTACACATACAAATCTGTCATGATCATTCAAGAGGCATTCTTTAACTTTCACAATAGACTTATATTAAAAAGGTACTTATAAGGTATGATATACAAAATTGTACACCTGGTAACATATATGTGTCAAAAGATGACAAGTTTAACTTGCAGCAGTGCTCACAACTTGGACTTGAAATAAAAGAGATAGAACAATTCCTATATGCGTTAGTAGTAAGAAGTCTCATGTATGCACATATTTGTACACTGCCAAATATAATGTTTATAATTGGGATGTTAAGTAGATATATTAGTAACCTAGGACCGTCACACTAAAAAGCGGTTAAAAGAATGATGCGATATTTGCAAAGAACTAAAAGTCATGCTCGCGTATTAGAGGTCAGATCACCTAGATGTGATTGGATATTCATACTCCGATTTTATTGGATGCTTGAATAGCAGGAGGTCCACTTTGGGTCATATTTCATGTTTACTGGAGTGACTATATTTTGAAAGAGTGTTAAGCAGACGCTAGTAGCTACTTCTACTATAAAGGCATAGTTGGTAGCATGCTATGAAGTATCCAATCACGGAATCTGGCTAGGTAACTTCATCACAGTATTGCAGATCGTTGATGTCATTGATAGACCATTAAAAATCTACTGTGATAATAAAGTCGTAGAACTTTACACCAAGAATAATCATAGTTCGTCGAAGTCTAAACACATCAACATCAAGTTTCTAGCAGTTAAAGAAAGGGTTCAGAGTCATCAAGTCATAATAGAACACATCAGCATAGATTCTATATTGGTTGATCTACTCACTAAAGACTTGGTGTCTAAGGTGTTTTATGTGCATATTGTGGATATGAGAGTCCTTCTTATGGAAGAATAACTCATCTAATGGAAATCTGTATTTATTCTATTGCTCCATATTTGATAATAAAGAAAAATATTTTATTTTAATTATTGCATGCGTACTTAAAGTTGAAAACATTCATGAGATTTTATTTGTTTATTAGACACTCTAGAATATAATATCATGATTTACTGTTGCTATTAGTATTTGGTGTTTGTAAATGTGATATAGATTCCTTTTGGAATCATAAAGTTTGGATCATGATTTATTTTTGCAGTTTAGCATAAAATATTTACAAATATGATTTGACCTCTTCTGAGATCACCTTAGAACCAGTTGAAAATTGACATATATTGATCATATTTTATATGATTTTCATAGACACATTCACATCTTGATCTATTTCATTAATGACATTGGTATTGTGATTACTGTTGGAGCTTGTTACGATCATATACAGTAGTTATAACTTCTTTAGTCCTATACTAATGAAGTTAATGTACCAGATTGTTTACGAAAGTATTCTATACCCATTAAGTATGATATCAGCTAAAGTTATATTTGCATATTTTCTATAATCACATATAGTTCAAGTGAGAGATTATTAGATTTAATATCCTTAAGGTGGGTTCACATGTGATTTAGGAGATTTGTAATACCAAAATCCTTTAAGTGATCTAACTTAAGATTATTGGATTTTGAGTTATTAGATGTGATTTCAATATGTAGAATCCTTTAGCCCAATTTGTCATCATCTATGGGCCGATAACAAATTAAATTCCTATGTAAAAGAGAAATCCTAAGGATTTAAGAGGATATCATTTTGACCTAAATTTTAATTTCCCACTGATAAAAAATTTTTCAACGTCGTCATCTCTAAGTTCCTTAAAAGACTTTTTCTGTAGGTTATATTTTCTTTCACATGACCAAGTCGACAATGTTTGAATAAAAGTATCATTCTTCAATCAGATTTTTTTATATTTACTTTGTTATATATATTTTTTAAAAAATTAGATTATATTTTATATTTCTCTGTTCAAATTTTTATTTCGTTTATAAAATTCATACGATTAATAGATTTTTTTTTCCTCCGGGCCACAAACCGTCCGCTCTGGGCAGTGTGGGCAGGAAGACAAGTGTAAATATTGCTATTATTCATGCAGGTCAGCCGTGCTTTGTTTCACCATTCGCCTTCGTACTTGAGCATGAAGCCAATGCATCAAAGTTGGCCTCTGACTTCACTTTCCACCGGGAGTAATCAGACATAACTATGTAAAAAAAAAAAAACATGAACAAAAAAGAAAACTATTTCTTAATTGATCCCGAGCCAACTTTGTGTAACCTGATCCGATTATAACCTGGTGACTCGTCAAGAGGAGATGGGTTTGTGAGCTCTATGGGCCCGTCGAATATTAGGCACGGGTCGCCAGTCAGCCCTAGTCGGATTCGCGCACCACTCGGTTCGGTGTTTCCAGTCGGACACGTGGCGGACCACGCTCCCTGGGCGCAGCCTGACCGATGGTCCGAATTCTCACCTTCGTATAAGTCGTAAGCGGGCATGCCCCCGCACAATTCTCGGCTCGGGGCCCAACCGAATACGTGGCGGCCCACACTCTTGAGGTCCTCCTGAGTCAGAGGAGTCTTTACTCAAGTGTCACTGAATCATAAGATCTCCGAGTTAGGAGCACCCCGACCCAGCAGAATACACGGTCGTCGACCATACCATCTCCGGGTCAGCTAAGTTCGGACGTTCATCCCGAACCACGCGCACTACGACTCAGGAAGCATACCTTTGCTTGGGACGCCTTCCTTAACTCGGGAAGCATAGTCGCTCTCAGTAATCGTGGACACTATAAGCCCCCAGTCGGCTCCAACACTCTAAGTCCCCAGTCGACACCAACACTCTAAGCTCCCAGTCGGCTCCAACATTCTGAGCCCCCAGTCGACTCCAACACTATAAGCCCCAATCGGTTCCAACACTCTGAGCCCCCAGCCGGCTCTTTGCTATACGCCCTCAGTATGCATAATTACTCTAGACTGCCAGTCGGCCCTAGCATTTGAGATTTTGTCGTGATTTATTAGAACAACCACTCCCTGACATAAGACTCGCAGAAGCTGTACGGGGTCGACGCAGGTCAGGTACCATTCCGGCCCAAATCGCGACTATCTCGCTGACGTCATGATCTCCCTGCCATACCCTGTCCCCCTGTACTGCGACCACATACGTTGGTGTCAGATCGAGCGACGCTTGACAGCGGCCGCACATAAGTTGACAGTGTTCATTTCCCTATTCCGGTATGTGACACACTACTCTGTCACCTCTGGGTACGTCTTACCCTGTCCTCGCTACGCGATAAAAGGTGGCAGATTGGGCAGAAGCTGTCAACTCCCCGGCTATATAAGCCTCTCCACTCCACATCCCTCAGGTATGCACAATAGTGATTTCGCTACTGTTCTATTGCCTTTGTTGCTCTTCACCACCGGGGACTGACTTGACCGTCGGAGTGCCTTGCCGGGGATTTTTCCCGGTGGGTTCTAACAGTCTTTACCTTGCAGATCGGAGCTAGCATCGGAGCCATCATCGGTGGTTCGTGATCCTTAGAAGATCACGTATTTTTGGGAGTCCACCTCACTTTGCGACATGATCATTAATAATTAATTACTTAAATACGAGGTGATTGTTTTTAATGTGTCTCAAAATTAATATAAAAAAATAAATTATGAAAATCATTAATTTAGATAGTTAAAAGATAAGAAGAATATATATACTGACTTTATGAATTTTAATTTTAAAATTTTAAAATGATAATACCATGGCTATTAATTATCAGTTCGAAAATATTAATTACTTAAATACGAGCACGCATTGATTTTGATGGATTAATTGCTTTGTTATATCGGATGCTGGATGAGAACGAGATGGGTTCGGTTGGCTGGTGAGCAAATGCGGCACATCAGGATCACAGAATCCACTCAATCATGGGTGGCCTCAATTAATCTATTCGATCGATAGTTTTTTTTTTAAGTATAATCTCTCGTTTCATGATTGAAGTTATTTATTATTCACCTTTTTCTCCACCACCTCCAAAGCTCCTACCTTTACCATTTCTTTTGCCTCTCTCTAGTTGCCACCATTTCTCTCGGCGTGCCTCGCGTCAATCGATCGAGATTTGTTGATGCAATTGGTATTTGTGTATTTCTGCATGCCATTTGTAGGAATATTTGAGCGTTTGAGACTGATTGAAGCTTAGATTTCATTCTTCTCGTTCCTTTTTCCCCCTTTTTTTTTCCTGCGGATTTGTTTTTGGGGCTGTTCCATTTCGATTCCGATCGCTGGTGTTGATTTATGCTTCTTTGATCGTGTTTTGGCTTCGATCAATCGTGGTCTGCTCGATTGTCCAGAAGAAAGTTGATTTTTTTTGGCGAACTTGATTTCTCGGGCGAAAAATAAAAATCAGAAATGGCTCGAGAAAGCTGTAACCTTGACAAAGACGAAGCGGAGATCTTCAAGTCCGCCTCTTCCTCGCCCTCCGCTTCGCCGCCGCCTCCTCCGACATCACCTCCTTCCCCACCTCCGGCTTCCGTGCTCCCTAAATCTTGCGAGGAATCCCCTATTCACAGATCGGAATCGCCGACCCTCAAAATAACAGTTGCGGCCTCTTCCGCGCCGAAGCGTGATGAGGAGTCGTCGAAGTCGGACGAGGAATCCCATTCACCTGTTAGATTCAGCAACCGGTGCTCTACCTGCCACAAAAAGGTCGGTCTCACCGGATTCCGGTGCCGTTGCGGCGATCTCTTTTGCGGCCGCCACCGCTACTCCGATGCCCATGACTGCTCTTTCGACTACAAGACCGCTGGGAGGGAGGAAATCGCCAGGGCCAACCCCGTGATCAAGGCTGCCAAGATCATCAAGATCTGAAGGTATAAAATTGCTTCCTTTTCTCTGTAGATCAGATATTCTACTTGTAGGATCTATTTTTTTTTTTATCAACTGCTGCTTTTAATTCTTGTTTTTATAAACCTTAAACAATAGATATAAGCAATAGTTTAGTAAAAATGAGGCTTTCATTTTCAGTAGATTCCTTCACATTAGCTTAGCTTATGAAGCAACAAATCTATATCAAACCGAAGTCACTGATAACCTTTACAGTTGGCTCAAGTTCTTAATCTGTGGATTAAAGTTGCAAATAAAACTAGTGTGACATGAGTTCTGTTCTTGGAAAGCATTTCCTGTGATTCACTATTTGTGCCATTGGCTTTGTTTTCTCCTGTCATTGTCTGTCAATAGTCCTTCAATTAATTTTCGAGAAAAAGTAGGTTCCTTTACACTGCACTGTGATTTCTCTTCAGCATTTGTAAAATCAACTTTTGCTGGTTCGATTTTTATTGTGTTCTTGTATTCTTTTTTGGTGTGGCAATGGATCAATGATGGAAGTGTGTCAAAATATCTGCCTCAGAATTATGTGATAAGGCTGAACTGAACAGGCTGTATCATTATCTGTGTGTGCAGTGGATCGTATGTTTGATGATAAAGAGGGGTCGGAAGGTAGCATGGTGATGGCTTCAAAGTGGGCTCGAGCAATTAAAGAAGGCTTCTCTGAGAGGCCTCAGCACTTTGATAGGACTGCAAGTGGGCTCGGTGCCTCTTACAAGATGAGAAATGTAACTTTGATCTACTTTTACATTTGGGTATTGTGCTTGGTTTTCAATTGATCTGCTTTCATTGGCATTAGATGTTTGCTTTTGTGCTATTCTGCTGCGAATTTACGCTTTGCGTTTATAGAGCTGAGTTGAGAAGATTTTTCAGTCGTCAGGACAATTAGCGAATGGAGAATAATGACCTTTAAGAAAGCTCGTCCTTTTGGAAGGAAAAGGTTTATTTCTTTCTCACTTGTTTTTAGAAAATGTATTGACGTGGGTAATATTGGAAGCATTCACGTGTCTCAAAAAGTCAACGATCTCTTTTTTAAGGTGGGTATCAAAGTCAAGATGGGTTAATTGGGCCATTCTTGACTCGGCATGTCCGATATAGTGGCTCCGCCGATTCAACATCAGTTGGTCAGTGGGATGGGACCATAGTTTGCAAAATCGCGATCCTGGATCGTAGGATCGTACGATCCTGGATCACAAAACGATCCAGAATCGCGCAGAATCGTTTTTTGTAGCAGGATCGCAGCAGGATCGGTAGGATCGGACAGGATCGTATAGGATCGGACAGAATCGGAACAAGATCGATGAAAGCTTTAAGAGGTCATAACTTTTGACTCGGATTGAACCACGTGACCTATAATATATCAAATTGAAAATCGTTCAAAGATCTACAAGTTAGTTTTAAGATTGAATCTCAAAAAATATTGTTTAAAGCCTTTTCAGAGGCCCAGAAGATTATTAATCTTTTTTATTATTTTTTTTTTATCTTTTACATCGTTAGTGTTAGGGTTTTAAGATTATTTAAATATCTATTTAATTATTTTTTAGTTAGTTTTTGATTAATAATATTATGTTATATTTTTTTTCTAAAATAATGAGTCTTTAGATGTCTATTATCTAATAGGTTGACAATTAAATTGGATCATCTTGTAATAAATAGAATATTCTTGAAGTTAAACGTGATTATTTTCATTATAGTGTTAATAAAAATTGTATATTTTTTCATTTTAAAGGTTTTTGATAGGATCGTACGATTTTACGATCCGATCCTAACCGATCCGATCCTGACCCCAAATCGATCCTGTGTAGGATCGCGATTCTACGAACCTTGGATGGGACCCTTCGATTCGATCCCCCACTCAGTCAGTTCGGATTCCTCTGATCCTATCCCTCCATTTCGTTGGATCAGATTTTTCCTATCCGATCGCTCCGTTTCGTCAGATCGGACCTCCTGATCCAATCGCCCTGCTCGGTTAGAGCAACTTCACCGATCGAGCGCCCTGCTCGGTCGACTTAACTCTGCCGATGTAAAACACTTTGGTTACTGCTGACAGCTCTGCCGATTGGAGACGCCCACCCATAGGATACCTTGCTCATTGTTTTCAATCTCACATGCTCCTCGCCTTAACGGACTGAGTCTTTCGGGCCCAATTATCTCAATATCCTGTGAGCCGGTGCGATATATGGATTGGCATAAAACATGGGCTAGCAGCCTAGCACGTCAGAGCATGCTATAAATATTATAAATATGGTTACAAAAAGTTATTCGTTCGTCTTTAGTGTCCCCGTCAATTCATCCCAGAATCAATACGGAGGAGGAAAATTACGAGAACTACTAACTCGGATGTTGTAGCTAGTGTATGGGAAGGACACTGACTTTGTCAGGTTTTAACCCTCAAAACTTGAGTGATGTGATAATAGGATATGATGACAATACTTTGATATGATATTTTTTCAATTGTGATACGATGCCCAATTAATGAGAAAGATATTATGCCTTCTCCAGCAATACTATAAAAGAAGTGTTTCCATGTGTACAGACTCACACGCATGTGAACATACATACATATACCTAGGGTTGTAAATGAATCAAGCCGCTCGTGAACTATTCGGAGCTCGATTCGATAGAAGCTCGTTTGAGCTCGTTTAATAAAGCTCGTTAATATTAACGAACCAAACTCAAACTTAGCAGTATTCGATTCGTTAGTTCGTGAACAGGCTCGTTAATAAGCTCATGAGCTCGTTCGTAAAATATAAAATTAATATTTAACATTAAATATGTAATTTTGACACTTTTACATTTAATAAATATAAACTATCTAATAAAGTTTATTTATATGAATAAAATCATAGATTTTAGTAAATATTTTATATTTTTTAGAATATATAATTTATTTTTATAATAAATTGATGAATAATTTAATTAATAATTTATATTTGGTAAGTTCGTTTAGGACTCGATTAGGCTCGAATATGTTCGCGAGCCATCACTATATTCGATAAATTAAGCTCGAGCTCAGCTCAATAATAAACGAACCAAACTCTCAGATATTCGACTCGGCTCGGTTCGATTACAACCCTATATATATATATACCCTCATTTATTGTTTATCTTCTCTATTTATCCTTCGTCAGAGACTGATTTGAGCATGTCAAAGTGGACAACCCTAGTTTTTATTCTATTACTCTTTTACCTTTTTATCTCTCTTTTCAGCTTTGCAAGCTCTCCCGATGATTAACTTCCCTTGGCGTTCAACAACGACTTAGTCAACATCGACGATAGATCAACAGCGGCTCATCCTTGACGACATCAGATGAGAATATTTATATTATGAGTGAACTTGATGGACTGAGTTGTGTGAATCAGATGAGTTTAATAGATCAAGTTGAACAAATCCGGTCGGGCAAAGGGAAAGTGAGTGTGTTTGGCCAGTGGGAGTAAGATAGATAGGCTAGTATGGTCGTGTAAGTTAGCGAATTGAATAAGTTGGTCAACCAAAAAAAAGTGGAACCGTCACCTTAGCGGCTCCTGGTCCCGGCCCCATAGGTTTTCAGAGGGAGGCAAACCACGGTTATCATTGGTGTGGTGAGGCGCCTGGGGTCGAGGGAATTAATGTCAGTAGATCAGGGTTTTATCCCGTGCGCAACTGGTGACCCTCGAACTTGTGACCTCGACCAAATCGGCAAATTGAATAAGTTGGTGAACTATGGAAGGGTGGCTGTACAAAGAAGACTTGATGATGATTAAGGATGTCAATTTGGATGAGTCGGATCGGTCTGGTCGGATTGAAAAAAAATATATATAAAAAATTTAAATCCAAACCCAACTCAAACTCGAAACTTTTAAATCCAAATTCGAATATGACAAACTCAAATAATCCGAATAATCAAATCAAAAATGATTTTTTTACTATTTCGGTATAATTCTTCACTTTTTCTTAATACTAAATCATTATCATACTAATATTGATATTGATATACATAAAAATATCTTAATTTTTAAAATAAAATTTAATTTAATTCTAAAAAAATCCATTAATCTCTAAATTCAGGTCAACCAAAACTCGACACGAAGATCTCTAATTCAAAAACCCTCCTATCCAAACTCAATTGAATATGAAAACTCCCACTTCAAATTTGGTATTTTTTGGGTCGACTCAGATCAAATTATCAAGTCGGATTTATTTTTGACACATCTGATGACGATTCAAAATTCATACTTTGATGGCTTAGAACAATCATTAGAATTCTTATATAAATCATAATTTAAAACTATTAGGTATTGTCATCATGAGGTCTTAGATTAAATCCTGATGAAATCAAGTGATTGCCCTCTCTAATGTACTAGTAACTATCCGAACTAATAAGCTCTATAATTTATTGATCCTGTCGCGAAGCGAGGTGGAAGTCCCGAGGGCTAGATGGTCCCCCGAGTGGCTCGAACAGCTGAAGTGGCGCCGACCTGGCACTGACCTGGCCTCGGCCTGCAAGACAGCGACCGTTAGCAAACCCGCCGGAGAGTTTCCCCGGCAAGATACTCCGACGGTCAAGTCAGTATCCACAGGAAATATAGTAGAGCGAATGGAAATGCAGTAGGAGGGAGAGCTCGCGTGTATACCTGCGGAATGAGGAGTGGAGGGCTTATATAGCCGAGGGAGCTGACAGCCCCTGTCCGTGTCGACGAGACAGGGGTATGGTACCTGTCAGCTCGTATGAGAGCACCTGAAAGTACCGCGGCATGGCGCGGGGTGCTTGGGCAGTACGATGGTACTAAATCGGCGGGATAACCGTGAGGGGTGTATAAATGGGCAAGGCGCGTATTACCCCGACATCAAGATCGTACCTCGGATGTAATAACATAGGGCGGCGTAGGGACAATCTAGTCTGTACCCGAGCGCCGACCGGCGGGTCCGAGTGTCAAGGATCGGGTCGGGTAATGGCCAAGGAGCGTGGGCCGCCACGCGTCCGACCGGGAGAGTTGAGGTGCGGGGTACGCCCTGAGTCGGGGGTCTGTTGGGATATGTCTGTCTGGTTCTGTCTCGGTTCTGTGGGCTGTCAGATTCATGCAATGCGGAGGGAGCGTGGGCCACCACGCATCCGACTGGATTGTCTGACCCCGATCCGGATCGAGGTACGGGTGTAGTCGACCTAGTGAGTAGACGCTCGGGGTCGAACCGACCGACCCTGCCCCGGGGTCGGTCGGTAAGCGCATCGGGGGTTTTCGGGCTCATGGAATCCCCTGGTCGGCCCTTCTGCTAGACCTTTGCGGTGCCAGGCTGGCTAGTTGAGCGGGACAAGCTACCCATCAATGGAAAAATAACCGGCAATGGAAGCTCCGAAGGTCCAGCAGAAGGGTAGCTTGTCGCGCTCAACTAGCCAGCCTGGCGCTGCGAAGGTCCAGCAGAAGGGCCGACGAAGACCTCACCAGGGGATTCCATGAGTCAGGAAACCCCCGATGCGCTTACCGACCGACCCCGGGGCAGGGTCGGTCGGGTCGACCCCGAGCGTCTACTCACTAGGTCGACTACACAAGTACCCCGATCTGGATCGGGGTCGGACAATCCAGTCGGATGCGTGGTGGCTCACGCTCCCTCAGCATTCCATGGATCTGACAACCCACAGAACCGAGACAGAGCCAGACAGACATATCCCAACAGCCCCCCGACTCAGGGCGTACCCCACACCTCAACTCTCCCGGTCGGACGCGTGGCGGCCCACGTTCCCTGGCCATTACCCAACCCGGTCCTTGACACTCGGACCCGCCGGTCGGCGCTCGGGTACGGACTAGATCGTCCCTACGCCGCCCTATGTTATTACATCGAGGTATGATCTTGATGTCGGGGTAATACGCGCCTTGCCCATTTATGACACCCCTCACGGTTATCCCGTCGATTCATACCGTCGTACTACCCAAGCACCCCGCGCCATGCCGCGGTACTTTTAGGTGCTCTCATACGATCTGACAGGTACCATACCCCTGTCTCGTCGACACGGACAGGGGCTGTCAGCTCCCCCGGCTATATAAGCCCTCCACTCCTCATTCCGTAGGTATGCATGCGAGCTCTCCCCCTACTGCATTTCCATTCGCTCTACTATATTTCATGTGGATACTGACTTGACCATCGGAGTGCTTTGCCGGGGAAACTCCCCGGCGGGTTTGCTAACAGTCGCTGTCTTGCAGGCCGAGGCCAGGTCAGAGCCAGGTCGGCGCTACCTCAGCTGTTCGGGCCACTCTGGGGACCATCTAACCCTCGGGACTTCCACCTCGCTTCGCGACAGGATCAAATTTGGCGCTAGAAGGAGAGACACTTAGCCTGATTGGAAGTGTACGATGAAAGCACCCAACCGGGTTATGATAACCGTTACACTCGAAGAGTACGTGCTCTTACGGGCCGCTCGAGCCTAGAGAGCCTCCCAGCAGCTATCGCAAGCCGATAGCCCGACCGCTCGAGTTCCGGGGTCGTCAACCCAGGGCCCCTTAGGCGGGCAAGGACGAGCTGCCCCACCCGAAGGAGGCTCAGTCCCCTTCCCCGCTGCCCCCGGTCGGGGCCGGGAAGACAAGGCCATGCCCGCGCCGACAGTGGTATCCGCATCTAGCCAAACGCATGGGCCTCGACTGGAGAGGGGCAGGGCCCCGACTCACGCATCGCCATCGCCATAATGCGCAGTCCCTTCTCTCCGTGGATCATGGAGGATCCGATTCCCAAGCATCTCTGGTTCTTCACCATGCCCGAGTATGCGGGAACCACCGACCCCGAGGAGCACCTTATGAAATTTGAGAGTGCAGCCCTGCTCCACCAGTATACCGAAGGCATAAAGTGCAGACCGTTCCTGACAATGCTCTCCGGGTCCGCTCAGCGATGGTTCGGGTAGCTCCCTGACGGGTTGATAGCTAGCTTTGGCGAGCTCAGGAGGACATTCCTTCAGCACTTCGCGAGCAGCCGAAGACATCACAAAACAAGTGTCAACTTGTTTACTCTCAAGCCAGGCCCGAAGGAGTCACTTCGGGCATACATCAAGAGGTTTAATAGGGTGGCCCTGGACGTCCCAACCGTCAGGCCTGAGGTATTAATCAGTGCGTTCTCCCATGGACTACAAGAGGGAGATTTTTTCCGCTCGCTTATCAGAAAGCCGCCCAAGGACTTTGATAGCCTGTTGGGAAAAGCTGTAAAGTACATCAATGTGGAAGAGGCAAAGGTAGCTCGGAAGAAGGAACTGACCAGCATGCCTCTCCCCAGCCCCAAGCAATCTGACCGACCGCCGGGCGGTCCCATCCGCAACCCATGAGGACCCGACCGAGCAGGGTCGGATCGTAGACAAGTGCAGCAGGTAGCTCAGGGGTGTACACCGGCCCGCTAGAGACCCTACTGTGCATTCCATCATAGGCACACACACGACACAGAGGAATGTTGACAGTTTGGCGGGGGTCGATCTCCTGAGACAACCGCGCAAGGACAAAGAAGGCAAGTCTCCCCGGAGCAAGGCTTAGGGCGGGGAAGACAAACCCTCCCCCTCGCCATTGAAGGACCCAGGCGAGATCGCCAGAGTGCTCATAATTTGTTCTCAGCAAAAGAGGACACCGAGCCAGACGACGCGAACGAGCAGCAGGCCAATCGACAAAACGTCATCCGGGGAGGAGTGCACATGATTTCAGGCGGGTTGGCCCGAGAGGCTCACGCCCGACAAGGAATTAAAAATATTTGTACTCTGTAACCCTAAGAATAGTCGAAGACCCACCTTCCCGGATAAACAGCGAGCGCCCCAGACTCTCACTCTCACGAGTTATAAGTTGGCATGTTCCCACGAACCCCTCGGATCGGCTCTCAGTCGGACGCTTGGCGGCCCACGCTCCCTGAGATGTCCCCGCCCGAGAAGCTAGATTCTCGCTCTCACGAGTTATAAGTGGGCATGCTCCCACGATCCTCGGCTCGGCTCCCAAGCGGACGCGTGGTGGACCACGCTTCCTGAGATGTCCCCAACCAAGAAGCCAGACTCTCGCTCTCGCGAGTTATAAGTGGGCATGCTCCCACAAACCCCTCGGATCGACTCACAGTCGGACGCGTGGCTCCCTGAGATGTCCCCGACCGAGAAGCCAGACACTCGCTCTAGCGAGATATAAGTGAGCATGCTCCCACGATCCCCTCGGCTCGGCTCCCAGTCGGACGCGTGGCGGCCCACGCTCCCTGAGATGTCCCCGACCGAGAAGCCAGACTCTCGCTCACGCAAGTTATAAGTGGGCATGGTCCCACGAACCCCTCGGATCGGCTCTCAGTTGGACGCGTGGCGGCCCACGCTCCCTGAGATGTCCCCGCACGAGAAGACGGACTCTCGCTCTCGCGAGTTATAAGTGGGCATGCTCCCACGACCCTCGGCTCGGCTCTCAGTCAGACGCGTGGCGGCCCACGCTCCCATAGATGTACCCGATCGAGAAGCCAGACTCTCACTATCGTGAGTTATAAGTGGGCATACTCCCACGAACCCCTCAGATCGGCTCACAGTCAGACGCATAGCGACCCACGCTCCCTGAGATATCCTCGATCGAGAAGTCAGACTCTCTGTATCGCGAGTTATAAGTGGGAATGCTCCCACGACCCTCGGCTCGGCTCTCCGTCGGACGCGTGGCGGCCCACGCTCCCTGAGATGTCCCCGCCCATGAAGCCAGATTCTCGCTCTCATGAGTTATAAGTGGGCATGCTCCCACGACCCTCGGCTCGGCTCCCAGGCGAACGCGTGGCGACCCACGCTCCCTGAGATGTTCCCGACCGAGAAGTCAGACTCTCGCTCTCGCGAGTTATAAGCGGGCATGCTCCCACGATCCTCGGCTTGGCTCTCAATCGGATGCGTGACAGACCACGCTCCCTAAGATGACCCCGACCGAGAAGCCAGACTCTCGCTATCGCGAGTTATAAGTGGGCATGCTCCCACGACCCTCGACTAGGCTCTCAGTAGGACGCGTTGCGGCCCACGCTCCCTGTGATGTCCCCGACCGAGAATCCAGACTCTTGCTCACGCGAGTTATAAGTAGGCATGCTCTCACGAACCCCTCGGATCGACTCCCAGTCGGACGCGTGGCGGCCCACGCTCCATGAGATATCCACGACTAAGAAGCCAAACACTCACTCTCGCGAGCTATAAGTGGGCAAGCTCCCACGATCCTTAGCTCGGCTCTAAGTCAGACACGTGACGGACCACGCTCCCTGTGATGTCCCCGACCGAGAAGCCAGACTCTCGCTATCGCGAGTTATAAGTGGGCATGCTCCCACGACTCTCGTCTCGGCTCCCAGTCGGACGCGAGGCGGCCCACGCTCCCTAAGATGTCCCCGACCGAGAAGCTAGACTCTTGCTCACGCGAGTTATAAGTGGGCATGCTCCCACAAACCCCTCGGATCGGCTCCCAATCGGACGCGTGGCGCCCACGCTCCCTGAGATGTCCCTGACCGAGAAGTCAAACTCTTGCTCATGCGAGTTATAAGTAGGCATGCTCCCACGAACCCCTCTGATCGGCTCCCAGTCGGACGCGTGGCGGCCCACGCTCCCTGAGATATCCCCGGCCGAGAAGCCAGACTCTCACTATTGTGAGTTATAAGTGGGCATGCTCCCATAATCCTCGGCTCAGCTCTCAGTCGAACGCGTGACGGACCACGCTCCCTGAGATGTCCCCGATCGAGAAGCCAGACTCTCGCTATCGCGAGTTATAAGTGGGCATGGTGACACGACCCTCGGCTCGGCTCCCAGTCGGACGCGTGGCGGCCTACGCTCCCTTAGATGTCCCCGACCAAGAAGTCAGACTCTTGCTCACGCGAGTTATAAGTGGGCATGCTCCCACAAACCCCTCGAATCGGCTCCTAGTCGGACGCGTGGCGTCCCACGCTCTCTGAGATATCCCCGACCGAGAAGCCAGACTCTCTCTATCGTGAGTTATAAGTGGGCATGCTCCCACGACCCTCGGCTAGGCTCTCAGTCGGACGCGTGGCGGCCCACGCTCCCAGAGATGTCCCTGACCGAAAAGCCAGACTCTCGGATGTTGGTGCAATTTTGGTTAGGTTGGGGTTGACCTAGTTTGACTAAGCTCGGGTGAGCTTAGGTCTGATAAGCTTGGTAAGCTTATGATTGAATGTTTCGATGTTTGATAATGATGTTTGAATGTCATATGATGTTTGAATATCGTATGATGTCAAGTGGGTCAAGGTTGACTGGAGGCTTGATGAGAAAAGACCTAGTGGGACTAGGCACACCTAGTGGGACTAGGTGAAGTCCAGGTGGATCCGGGAGATCGTACGCTGGCACGGGAAAATACCTAGTGGGACTAGGCATACCTAGTGGGACTAGGTGAAGTCCAGGTGGATCGGGGAGATCGTACGCTGGCACGAGAAAAGACCTAGTGGGACTAGGCACACCTAGTGGGACTAGGTGGAGTCCAGGTGGATCGGGGAGATCGTACGCTGGCATCAGAAAAGACCTAGTGGGGCTAGGTGAAGTCCAGATGGATCGGGGAGATCGCATGCTAGCAAGGTGGAAGTCTACCGAGAGACTAGACCTAACTCGAGGGTTAGGCGAATCTGGTTGGGAACCAGGGTAAGTCCGAGCTGGGAGCTAGGCAGTAGAAATCTAGGTTGGTCAAAGGGGTTGACCGGACACTTGGTAGGGGAACCTAGGCTTGTGGAAACAAGTTAGGTTGGACTCAATCGATTGGGTAATCGATTGGGTCAATCGATCAGGTGATCGATTACAGCAGTTTGTGCGAGGGAGCAGAAGAGTTCTGAATCGATTGGGTAATCGATTCAGGGTATCGGTAATCGATTGGGTAATCGATTACGGCAGTTTGCGCGAGAGAACAGAGAAGCTCTGAATCGATTGGGTAATCGATTCAGGGAACTGGTAATCGATTGGCTAATCGATTACGGTTCGAAAACTAGCCGTTGAACGGCTAAATCCTACGTGGTAATCGATTGGCTAATCGATTCAGAAACCCTAGGTGTCGAGTATAAGGGCTTTCGCGCAGGTTTGTGGCTGTAGAACTTCTCCTCTTCTTCTCCAACTTCATTGCCATTTCGAAGGAAGTCTTGGAGCTTAGTGCTGCTGCATTTCCAAGGTCCAAGAGGCAATCACAAGCTTGAAGATAGCAAGGAAAGCAAAGTGTGAGCTTATTTGTAAATCTTGTAAGATTTTATCTTGTATTTGCTTTGTTCCTGTTGTATCTTTGTAACAAGCTTGTAAGAGGTTTCTCCACCTCAAGAAGGAGACTTTCATAGTGCATGAGAGTGTGAGGAGAGTGGATCCTTGGATTAGTCACCCGACCGGGGTGCATACCAAGTAAATCCTTGTGTTAGCAATTGCTTGAAGTCTTCCGCCGCGACAAATCTTCTACAAGCGAATCGAAGCTAATCACCCCCCCTCTAGCTCGCCAATCGGTCCCAACAAGTGGTATCAGAGCGAGGTTGCTCTTCTTTGGACTCATCGCCAAGAGGGCAAGAGCTAGAGAAAGAAGAAGAAGTTGGAAGAAACCCTAATTTCAAGAAGTCATCATCAAAAGGGTTCAACTTCAAAAATGGAGTTTGGCTATGACACAAGGGCACCTCCACCATTCGACAAGGCAAATTTCAATCTTTGGAAGTCAAAAATTGAAAATTATTTCATGATGGAGATAGAGCAATGGTTTGCTCTAATGAAGGGTTTTGAAGCTCCAACAAGCTCAAAAGGAAAGCTCCTCAAGAAAAGCAAATGGAATGAGGAGCAAATCAAGAGATGCGAGGCCAACTACAAAGTGACCAAGCTATTGGTCAATCTTTTGCCAAGCACTATCTTGGACAAGATTGGAGAATTTCAAGACGCCAAAGAGCTATGGAGCAAATTGGCAATACTTCATGAAGTTCCCTCCACTCTACCAATTCAAGACAAATTCGAAGAGGGAAATTCATCAAGTGAAGAGGACTCGGAAGTTGAGAGGTGCTCAACATCCGAAGATGAAGCTCAAGAAGCCTCCACCTCAAGGGTTGAAGAGGAGCAAAATTTGACATTGACGCCGGAACAAGAAAAGGTTTCAACATCATCCGAGGTCAATGGAGAAGAAGAAGAAGTCTCCACCTCTAGGATTGAAGGGGAGCAAAGGTCATTGACTCCGGAAAAAGAAGAAGCATCTACTTTCGGATCGAGTGAAGAGTCATGTGCCACCCCTACAAGCAAAGGTATGAACATTTCAATTTGTAAAAATAAAGATCAAATCATTTGCTTTGAGTGTAGGGAAAGAGGACACTACAAAAGTAAGTGTCCAAAATTGGTCAAGAAGAAGGTGCAAATGACACCCAAGACCAAGGAGAAGGCAAAGGAGGTCGACCCCGTGACAAAGAAGGATAAGAAGCACATTGTGTGCTTCTCATGCAAAGAAAAGGGACATTATCGAAATCAATGTCCAAAGGGAAGAAACCGACCAAGGCTAAAAGGAGGAGCTCAAGTCAAGGGGGAGCCTCCAAGAATAACACTAAGGTATCATTAGGTAATGGTACTTATTTAAATCATGATAATATGCATGCTAGAAATAATTATTATCATTTTAATGCTATTTATCATGAAAATAGGAGGTATGAGAAACCAAAGGAAAAATATAGAGTCTTTCATGCTAGGTCTACCACAACCAAGGATAGGGAAGATTTTAGATCATCTAAGGATAAACCTACCCAATCCAAGGCCAAAAGGAAAAATTACCAAGGCTATATTAGAAAACCAAGCCTTGAGGAGGTAATGATTGAAAATCAAGTTTTGAGGTCAAAACTTGATAAATTGGAAAAATCCCTCAAAAGAATAGAAAATCTATTTAAGGGATCTAAGGATCAAAACCTAGATTTAAGAAATCAAGGACCCTCTAGGAGCAAGAAATGTTTGGGATACAAACCTAAAACTAAGGATGATGGTCCATCCTATCATAGAGTTCCATATAGATATGGAACTCAATCTAGGTCTAGAAGTCAAGTCAAGGCCACAAGGGAAGCTATCCCTAGGGTTGACCAAGACAAGACAAAGGTGACTAAGGCTTCCGAAAAGCCTAGAAGAGTCACTAGAAAGGTATCAAGGGAAATTATCCCTAGTGAATACCTAGAACACCCAAGGAGCACCAATAGATGTTGGGTTCCTAAGAGTGTGTTCGCCACACCCTAGATAGGTCTAGGGAGTGTCAACTCTAATTGGAAGGGTAGTTAACCCAACCTTGATGTAGTTGGCACTTTGGGACATTTTCAAGGAATTATTACCCTTGAAAATGAAGGATTCATTTATTTACTCTAGAAGGAGCAAATATGTGCCAAACTATCTTTTTGGAAGATTGAACTTAATAAAAAGTTGGCACAACTAGGTTAGAATCCATAGATAGGCCAAGTTGGGGGGTTTTGGGCACTATCTTGAAAATTAGGGAAATTTAGGAATATCAATGGCTTAGCGATGAGTTATTGATACTTAGATAGGAAATCTAGGTATTTCCTTTTGTGCTATTATGCCATGTTTTGTATGTCATATCACATGCCATGACATCATGTTTCATCATTCATATTTATTATGAAAATATTACAAGTCATGTCATACATGCATCATTTAGCTATAATTTCTTTTGAAAAATCTAATATGATGCATGTCATAGTCATAATTATGCATAAATTTGATTTTTATTGAAATTAAGGACATAGGCATTAATTGACATCCTAGGTGGATGATCAAAGTTTATAATGCTAGATAGAAATGCATGAACCCTTAGTTTAGGGAGAACACAACGTTCACATCTCACTAAGACCATAAGTTGACTTGTGTGTGTTTTTAAGACACATTAGAAATAAGTGAGATGTTAGGGTGATGAACAAAACTCAAGGTGTTGATAAAGTGCATCAAATTGAGTTTTAGGTTCATCAAAACAAGAATTTAAAATGAACTCCAATCATTGGGAAAGCTAATGTACAAGTCATGTGCATTTAGCCCAAGGAACATGGTTGGAAATCGTTTTTGAAAAACATTCTAAAACTATCTTGGAAAACCTTAGTGAAGACTATCTGTTGATAGCACTCATCATTGATGAATTGGATACAAAATAGAGTAAAACATTGAAATATTTCAATGGTTTTCAATTTTGTGTCAATCTTTGAAAAAGGAGGTTATTTTCATAGAAAACTATTTTTCCTTGATAGTATATGGTATAAATAATATCTACACGAAATTTCAAATTTTTTGAATTTTGTAGAATTATTGAGGAGTTTCTGAAATTCGAATATGAAATTATTTTCAGAAATCAGAAACTCCCAATCGATCAGGCAATCGATTGGGACAGTAACTCAATCGATTGGTCAATCGATTGAGAGGTCTTTTTACGAGCACAGAAGCTCGTGTAGTCGATCCGGTGATCGATTACAGGCAGCTGTAATCGATCGGCTGATCGATTAAGGCAGGTCGTAATCGATTGGTTCCCAACACCAATCGATTGGTGAAACTGAAACTGTCTGATTTCAGTTTGTTAACCCATTTTTGAGTAACCTAACAATCCCTAGCCCCTTGAAATACTTGTGTAAGTATATTTGGGTAAATTTCATTATGAAATCAAAAAGGGAAATGGTTTGGTGAACATCTAAGGGTTAAGTAGAGATTTAATTCAAGTTTTGAATTTCAAAATCTCAATTACCTCAAGTTGAGTTCTCCTAAAGGTTTAGGAACTCAAACATCAGTGTTGGTGCAATGATAGAGGTTTAGAGCATGTTTTGAGGGGGAGGTCTTCCTTAACAACATGTGGTTGGATTTTTTTTGTTAAAGAATGAAGATTCGAAATCTTCATCATGATGAATGCTCAAGGATGAGCATAGGTTCAAATGAAAGTATAGGGCTTTCATTGGGTTTGCCTTTGACCATAGAGACTCTTGGGAAGAGTTTTTGATGTATGTCAAAGGGGGAGAAAATTGAAAGACTAATAGGGTTTAGTCTTTCTCAACATATTGTCAAACATCAAAAAGGGGGAGATTGTTGATGCAATTTTGGTTAGGTTAGGGTTGACCTAGTTTGACTAAGCTCGGGTGAGCTTAGGTCTGATAAGCTTGGTAAGCTTATGATTGAATGTTTCGATGTTTGATAATGATGTTTGAATGTCATATGATGTTTGAATATCGTATGATGTCAAGTGGGTCAAGGTTGACTGGAGGCTTGATGAGAAAAGACCTAGTGGGACTAGGCACACCTAGTGGGACTAGGTGAAGTCCAGGTGGATCGGGGAGATCGTACGCTGGCACGGGAAAATACCTAGTGGGACTAGGCATACCTAGTGGGACTAGGTGAAGTCCAGGTGGATCGGGGAGATCGTACGCTGGCACGAGAAAAGACCTAGTGGGACTAGGCACACCTAGTGGGACTAGGTGGAGTCCAGGTGGATCGGGGAGATCGTACGCTGGCATCAGAAAAGACCTAGTGGGGCTAGGTGAAGTCCAGATGGATCGGGGAGATCGCATGCTAGCAAGGTGGAAGTCTACCGAGAGACTAGACCTAACTCGAGGGTTAGGCGAATCTGGTTGGGAACCAGGGTAAGTCCGAGCTGGGAGCTAGGCAGTAGAAATCTAGGTTGGTCAAAGGGGTTGACCGGACACTTGGTAGGGGAACCTAGGCTTGTGGAAACAAGTTAGGTTGGACTCAATCGATTGGGTAATCGATTGGGTCAATCGATCAGGTGATCGATTACAACAGTTTGTGCGAGGGAGCAGAAGAGTTCTGAATCGATTGGGTAATCGATTCAGGGTATCGGTAATCGATTGGGTAATCGATTACGGCAGTTTGCGCGAGAGAACAGAGAAGCTCTGAATCGATTGGGTAATCGATTCAGGGAACTGGTAATCGATTGGCTAATCGATTACGGTTCGAAAACTAGCCGTTGAACGGCTAAATCCTACGTGGTAATCGATTGGCTAATCGATTCAGAAACCCTAGGTGTCGAGTATAAGGGCTTTCGCGCAGGTTTGTGGCTGTAGAACTTCTCCTCTTCTTCTCCAACTTCATTGCCATTTCGAAGGAAGTCTTGGAGCTTAGTGCTGCTGCATTTCCAAGGTCCAAGAGGCAATCACAAGCTTGAAGATAGCAAGGAAAGCAAAGTGTGAGCTTATTTGTAAATCTTGTAAGATTTTATCTTGTATTTGCTTTGTTCCTGTTGTATCTTTGTAACAAGCTTGTAAGAGGTTTCTCCACCTCAAGAAGGAGACTTTCATAGTGCATGAGAGTGTGAGGAGAGTGGATCCTTGGATTAGTCACCCGACCGGGGCGCATACCAAGTAAATCCTTGTGTTAGCAATTGCTTGAAGTCTTCCGCCGCGACAAATCTTCTACAAGCGAATCGAAGCTAATCACCCCCCCTCTAGCTCGCCAATCGGTCCCAACATCGGACTCACGAGTTATAAGTGGGCATGCTCCCACGATCCTCGGCTCGGCTCCCGGTCGTAGGCGTGACGACCCACGATCCCTGAGATACCCCCGATTGAGAAGCCAGACCCTCCCTATCGCGAGTTATAAGTGTACATGCTCCCACAACCCTCGGCTCGACTCTCAGTCTGACCCGTGGCGGCCCACGCTCCCTGAGATGTCCCTGCCCGAGAAGCCAGACTCTTGCTCTCGCGAGTTATAAGTGGGCTTGCTCCCACGACCCTTAGCTCGGCTCCCAGGTGGACGCGTAGTGGCCCACGCTCCCTGAGATGTCCCTGACCGGGAAGTCTGACTCTCGCTCTTACGAGTTATAAGTGGGCATGCTCCCACGATCCTCAGCTCGACTCTCAGTCTGACGTGTGGCGGACCACGCTCCCTGAGATGACCCCGACTGTGAAGCCAGACTCTCGCTATCGCGAGTTATAAGTGGGCATGCTCCCACGACCCTCGACTCGGCTCACAGTTGGACGCGTGGCGGCCCATACTCCCTGAGATGTCCCCAGACCGAGAAGGCCCAACGACTCCTAGTGTCTAGATCGACGCGAGTTATAAGTGGGCCACTGCTCCCCGACTGACGACGCTTGGATAGACTGAGGCCGATCGCTCGCGGTTATAAGTGTCAGCCCCACGACCCGCTCGGCTCCATCGACCCGGCGGCCCACCCCTGAGATGTCCCGCCCGAAAGCCAGACTCTCTCTCGCGAGTTTAAGTGGCTTGCTCCCACGACCCTGCTCCTCCAGGTGGACGCGTAGTGGCCACGCTCCTGAGATGTCCCTGACCGGGAAGTCTGACTCTCGCTCTTACGAGTTATAAGTGGGCATGCTCCCACGATCCTCGCTCGACTCTCAGTCTGACGTGTGGCGGACCACGCTTCCTGAGATGACCCCGACTGTGAAGCCAGACTCTCGCTATCGCGAGTTATAAGTGGGCATGCTCCCACGACCCTCGACTCGGCTCACAGTTGGACGCGTGGCGGCCCATACTCCCTGAGATGTCCCCGACCGAGAAGCCAAACTCTTTATCACGCGAGTTATAAGTGGCATGCTCCCACGAACCCCTCGGATCGGCTCCTAGTGTCACGCCCCGAGACCTCAGGAGCCGCTGATCCAATAGAAAATCGGGCAGCACCTCCCCTGTCCGGCGAAAATTACACATACATATATCATATAAAATCACAACCACGCAGTTTAATTGGCCTCAGGCCTCAAATCAAGACAGAACATAATATAAAATCCGGGTAAACCATACCTGACTGCGGACCGGTCCGACTTACGACAAAACACAAGGCATAAAGATCTCACAAAAATACAACTATACTGCCATAGAGTATGCCCAAATCCACACAAAAGCAACAGCGGAAGAAAATAATAGAAAATACTACCAACAAACTAGACGATAAATCTCGAAGACATCTCGACAAGTACGCGAACTGTGACAGGCTGTCGGGCACGCTCCAGTCAATCATCCTGAAAAAAAACAAGGAGCTAACGGTATGAGTCATAGAACTCAGCGAATATCTCATCATATATATACAAGATATTCTAAGATAGCAACGGGGTAATAGACTACCGAAATAACACGTGAATAGGAAGGAATAAGAACAACTGCAAGAGCAAAATAAGAACTACCATACCAAAGTAGCAGAGTCGCCAAGACCAGACATAAGGGTCTCCTGTAAGTGCATGTCAATCATATACAACATCAAGTATAAACAAGCACAAGTAAGGGCAAAATAAACGAATACACAAAGTGCAATGACATGGTCACCCCGGCCGTCGGTCAGACATCGTCACCTATGTATGGAGGAAGCTGAACGGAGGCCACCCTCCGACGTAGGGTTGTGACTGCCGTCTATACTCTGCCATCACTACTCCTGAGCGATCGAGTAGACGGAATTCTGTCGGTGTAACACCCCTACTCCATGGCCTATCTTAGCGATGTCTCTATCAGCCTAAGGTCATCCGTGGAGGACATCTCTGTCTGAGTGTTACCCCTACCCCATGTGTATAAATGGGGGAGAGACCTCTCCCTCTCATCTCCTAGTATCTGGACAACTCAAGGAGGGACATCTGCCTGCTATCACGCTCCGATTCACTAACCCATGAGTGCACGAGCGAAGCAGCACAGAGCACACTACCCATACTCCGTCAACCACTAACCCATGAGTGGCCATAAGGGTAGGTCAGTATGACTGTCGACCTAGCTCAACCAAAAGGGGCCCCTGATCGACAGTGATGCACAGTGCACGATGATGCATAACACTGGTCAAACAGCGTCCACTATCTAATCACCTATATCAACATTATATGCAAGGTTCGTGGATAATGCACCATAACCTAAGTCCTAAGGGTATAGGTATCACAAGTCAGTTGTGGCACAAACAGCATCAACCAAACAAATATAGGAGTCATGCCACAATCTATTACGCTATTGCTAAACAAGCATATTAAGTATATATATATCTGTGACAAATCTAAAAGAAGAGTCAGAGATACCCGCCTCCGATGTAGGAACCAAACATGACGAGAACCCCCCATCCAAAATGTATATATCTGCGTCGTATGCACCAAGTCGAAGCTCTGCATAAAAATTTAGATTTAGCTAATCTTAACCTACTAAATTAGTTAAAGTATTCACTACCATTATTAGGAAATAAACCCTAATTATTAGTCTACCAAGTTAACCACTATTTCCTACTCTAATCAAGTAAACCTTCCTCACTATATAACCCACGGCACAACACCAAAGCAACCCAGGTTTTTCATTTATAGCCTACTGCCATGAGCCAAAATCCATAAGCAGCCACACTGATCGGATCAAACTCCTCTGATCAAAACCAAAATCCCATTCCAAACCAAAACCAAACACAACACAACAATGATCCCAATCAGAACCAATTCTGATTCACAATTGTGTACCCTCTCTGAGACCAAAGAAGATAATGAACCAAATGACAGAATTCCCATTCAAGGTCAAACCCAGATTCCTCGCCAAAGAAAACTCACATAGCCAGAAACAAAATCCACCGAAATTCCCCATCACACATCAGCTATCATCCAAGATCACAGCGTAAATCAATCCGAAGAATTAAAAAAAACGAACACGAACCCTAATCCCGTTTTCCAGCCAAACTCACAGAAGTAGAACAAAACTCAACTAATCTGCTCAAAACTCTCGGCAAATCCAACATAAAACCGAAACAATTCCAACCAAGCCTTGGTCAAGATTTTCGCAGCTACACTGGAAAACAACAAGCGCATCTAAAATATAACCACCAATCTTACCTCAGAAATCGCCAACACAAGCCCTAGATTCACTCCAAAGACAAGAGCAGGATCGCTGTAGGAGTAAAAGAAGGTCGGTGTGGCTGTTGCGCGTGAGGAGAACAAGAGGAAGAAGCCAGGATTCGGCTTGGCGGCGCTTTAGGGCTCACGAAGGGACGAGACGAGAAGGGTGTGCCGCCGCTAGGTCTCGGAAGGGGGAAATAAAGGCTGCGGCGAGGGAATAGAAGAGAAAGGAAGGTTATTAATGGCTGGCCCTTTTGCAATTTGCCCCTCTAATTTTGGCCTATTCGACGTAGGCCCTTAAATTTAGGAAACTTTGCATTTTGGCCTCTAAATTTTTAGTATTTTAACATTCTCCCCCACTAATAAGATTTTGGTCCCCAAATTTGGTTATTACTCATAGTAAATGCTAGCCACTGTATATATGAAATACGGATACTGCAATGAGTAACAGTAGTACCTCCGTCAAACAAATGGGGATATCGAGCTCGGATAGTGTCCTCGAGCTCCCAAGTCGCATCTGCTTCCGAGTGGTGATGTCATCCAACTCTGACCAGCCGGATCGTCTTGTTCCGTAGCTGACACTCCCAGAATCCCAAGATCCGTACAGGTACCTCCTCATAAGTAGCGTCAGGCTGGAGCGGAACAGGCACCTCGGATAAGATGTGTGTGGGATCTGGCACATAACCTCTCAACATAGATACATGGAACACGTCGTGGATGCCGGTCAAAGACGGTGGAAGTGCTAGGCGATAAGCTACAGCTCCAATCCTCTCCAAAATCTGGAATGGGCCAATATACCGTGGAGCTAGCTTACCTCTGAGGCCAAAACGTTTCACCCCCTTCGTGGGTCAAACTCGCAGAAAAACCTGATCCCTGATAGCCCCGAATTACTAGATTAATGTTTTCACGAATTGTGGGACCATCAAAATTTAAATATTTATAAACAGCTGGAAACTCTTTTTTACAATCAAAATCTGAAAATGTAATATAGGGGCCACAGGTCGTATTTTTCTCGGGGCTAGTTGTAGTTGTGTGATTCGAGCTTGTATTTATGTGTCGTTTGTGAATTTCGGGTTTCAAATTAAAGATTTGGGTTTGGGTTCAATTCGAAATGAAAATGCAATGAAAATAGAGGAGCTTAGCTAATAAACTAAACAAGTGAAGGCAATCAACAATTCAATCAATGGAAAAATTAATTACCTAAGGCACTTAACAAAATTCAGAAGACAAATCTGATCAGTAATGCAAGCCAAATTGCTACAAGATGAACAAAAACAGTGCAGGGAATTTTCAGCAGCAAACAAACTTAAATGCAATCATTGCTAGCATTTCCTACTTGATACAAACATGCAAGAGGTAAAGTTTAATGTGTAAAGAAGAATCTGAAGATTGCAGCAGCTACACACTAGCAATTCGAGTTCGAAATCAATCATCTCAGCTTGGAAAGTTAAGCTTCCATTGAAGTGATACACAATTCTGAAAAGAGAATTTCAGAAATAGAATGTGCAGAATTTCATATGCAGAACAAACACAAAACAAACCAAATTCGAATGCAACTAATTTCAATCACACCAATTCACTAAAAGGTAGGTTAAATCTTGAGTTTAGCAGTGCTGAACTTATCTTGATACATCTTGCAGAAAAATTCAGCGAATTTGGCACGAAAAGAAAGCTGAATTTTGCTGAAATTTTCTACTAAACTGCGGCACTATAAGCTAATGAAACGCCATTGACATTTGAGCAAACAAATCAATTGCAACTTCAGAAACAGCTGAATGGAAAACCACAACTCAGATCCACTCAACTCATGTGCAGAAATGGAAAAGTTAATCACGAAATGCAGAGTTTCAATAATACCAATGCAGAATTTCCCAACAATCTGATGTGAAACCAAACGGAACAACTGAAATTTAATGTACCAAACTATGGATCAGATAAGGTTTGACAGATCTAAGTTCACTTGATACAATTCGGCAGCTGGAAACCTATTGTGCAGAATTGAAATTCAGAATTACAGAATTGGATTCGATTCTACAAAGCTGATGGCAAACGCAGAAATAAAACCAAAGTGGAAAACAAACTCAGATCTCATTCATACACATACTAAATGCTATCTTCAATTGCAAGGAATTAACTACACAAGAATCGAAATTGAAAGAAGATGTAAAAATCAGAAACCAAGCTGAAAAATTCAGAAATGATTTGGCACGCAACAATGAAATGGCACGCAAACAAGAAAGTGTAAACTAAGCTGAAATTTAGTGTAACTAATCACTAACAAGTAATCTATTTCCTACCATTGCAGAATTGAAAACTAATTGAGCATATACAATTAAGAGAACGAAACTAAAATTTCTGATGCAAAGACAGTAATGAAACAGAGATGACAGAATTGAAATTTACAGCTAAAACAATGAAATTAACTAGCTAAATTACTCCTCAACCCTTCCCGTATCAAAATCTTCTTGGTCGTCAAGCAAGAGCCGGCCTCGAACCCGCAAGCACAGCAAATCAGTGGAAATAAGCTTCAATTCATCAAATCTGCTCAAATTACTTCAGCTGGGAGAATTCCGATCCGAATTCTTCAATCTCGGTTTGTTGAGCTGCGATGGTGATTTGGAGACGACCTGAGCTTACCTGAGAACCCCTACAAGCAACTCAGATCGTCGGAAATGGTTTGTAACCAAGATCTCAGTGCTCGGACCACAGATGATGCCGAAACCCTCAAACACCTCTGTCTGGATGAAATTTGAGAAAAATTCTTGATCGATGCCGTCTTCCAAAGATTCAGATGATGAAATGCAGTTGGAATTGAGGGGTCACGCCTTCAAAACTAAGAAACTTGAAGAAACTGATGAAAAAACGGCTGAAGAAGGTAGCTACGGTGAAGACGCGACGAAGGAGAAACGCTGGGAAATTTTCCTTAAGTAATTAGCTTTGAACGGCTCAGATCGATTTGAGGAAATCCAACGGCTGATCTTGCTCTGATTTGATCCAAATTTTGATGATGATGATCTGGGGTCAGGATCTGCCTCGTGGTAGCTCGGATCCTCCAGATGTGCAACGGATAGTCCAGATCAACTCAATCTATGAATGGACGATCTAGAGCCCTCCGAGCTTGATCCAACGGTTGATTGAGCTCTGATTTGGATGAAACCTTCAGATCTTGATCATAGTGCTTGATCAACCCTAGCTCGGATTGCTTCAGATTGTCCCAGATGGCTCAGATCTAGCCGCTCTTGAATCGGACGGCCCGGATTAATCGTAAGCTTGATAATTTGATTCGGTTCACTTCCGACTCAAGTTTGACCCAATATGACCCAAGTTCATGAACCCTTCATGCCTACAAAAATATATCAAGAATTTAGTGGCCAAATAATCCAATTTAATGCAAATTTGCAATTAAGCCCAAAATAAAGGTAAGTTCTAAAACCTAGGGCAATTTCACAATTAAGCAATAAAAACATAGGTCAAATATGGATTTTAGCAACTCAAATAATCAACAAAAATGGTACTTATCAACTCCCCCACACTTAACCTTGAGCGTCTCGCGAAAGCAGTAAATAAGTATCCCTTAGGCTTTCTTAAGCATAATTAGAAGCAAATGAAAAGAAATTACTAAGGTTGTCAATTCTCAAAAATCTAAGCTCTATGGATTAGTATCTTGTCCTTAAATCAACAACTTGGCCTTTTCATCTATAATGAGTCATTGAGATGAATCTAACTCATAGCCTTTCAAGGAAAATTTTGGTGGCTCTCTCCTTAAGTTCTAACTTGATGATGGAAGTGGAGCTCACTCAAACACACATGCTTCTTGCACTACCATAGGCTTGCTTATTATCTAATCTCCACCATTATTCAAGATTAGGATCAATATCTACAAAAACAAGTGTAAACATGGAAAATGGTAAGAAATGGAGTAAAAATCAAGAAAAATGGAAAAATGGATAAAGTGGAAGACTTGAGTGCTCAAGGATGTTTCCAATGAACTTTGCCCTCTTTACAGTCCTCTAATGATATCAAAAGTGTGATGGGGTCACATTTGAATAAGGTCTTTGATTTGGATGAAGAAAACCCTTTTTATCTCAATGTGTCATTTTCTTCAATTGCGTGCCAACTTGTTTCTTTCTTCCCTTTCTGATTTTGTCTTCTCTTTTCTTTCTCTCTAGTGAATTCAGAATGTAATGGAACAAATCTTCAATTTGGATGAGAGGAACTTCAATGATTCCATGGTTCCGAAATTTCAAAGGTGTGCCACTTATTTCTTTATTTTTCTGTTTTTTTTCTCTTCTTTTCTTTCTGTTTTTACATCAGCTGCTGGCTTCACATTCGGTTGCAGCTGATGTATCTACTCATTCTCTCCTTCATTCTTCTCAGTTACATGGTGCCCAGCTTTTCTTTTCTTCTCATAGCATTTTTTCCTTTTCAACTTACAAACTGTTTTTTTTTCACTGTTTTCTTTTTCTCTGTTTTTTTTTCTGGGTTTCATGTTTCAGATTCACACCAAATGATTCAGACTTGTGTAATGCTTCACTTGAGAATTTCAGCTCAGCGAATTCAAGTTCCATCCATGACATAATCAACTTCAAATTGATACAAACTGTTTTTTTTCACTGTTTTCTTTTTAAGCTTCCCAATAATTTCAGCACTTCACAGCTTGCTCCAAATTCAGATTGTATCATTCCACAGCCCACAGATTCAGTACATTGCATTTTTTTTCAATTCAAATCAATCTAAATCTGTTTTTGATCCAACCAATGCCTCACAAGAACCCTTTAGCACAGATTTTTCCTTCCTTCTTCAACTGAATTTGACTTGGCAAATAATTTCTGCATCGACTTCAAGTTATCACAGCTGCAATTCATCCTCTAATATAATGGCCGAAACATGTACCAATGCAATTTTGATACATCCTCTTCATTTGCGTGCCAATTATTTTCTCTCTTTTGCAGATTTTTTTCTTTTTCTTCTTCATTGTTTGCCATTTGTTTTCCTTTGATTTTCAAAGAATGAGCAAGAATCTAGATGCTTCAATTGTTGTCTTCCTTAACTACTTCTTCTTGCTTGATCTTGATACCAAACTCACTCACTTGGCACCTTTTGGCTTCAACTTGGCAAAAAAAAATTTCTTTTTGACATGAAATACATCCTTGCTCCAAAATAATTCCCACAACTTTAGTCGCTCCCCCACACTTAAATCTTTGTCCGTCTCGGGCAAAATAGCATTAGAAACATTCCAAACAAACAAGCCATAGAAAAGTGAGGGTAAGAGTAAGAAATAAGTAAAGAAAAATGAATGTACATGATTTTTGTTAAAATTGATATGGAAAGGTAAACAAAGTGATTAGCCTCTATAGATGTGATCCAATCATTGAAATATAATTTTGAAAAAACCTAAGCAAGTTCTAGAGTACAATAACATAGGTGTGTCACAAAAATAAGGCTAATTCTCACTAGGTAAAAATAATTCATCTCAAATCTCAATCAAGAATTTAAAGCAAAGTAGTACTCAAGCATCCAAGATTTCATCCATTAGCTCAAACCCTAAGTTTTAACAACCAAATTTAATTTATTTTCAAAAGACTCTAAAATGCTATGAAGATAACCTAGAGGGATACATTTATTCTAGTCATGCAAGAAACAAACTTCCATGAGAACTAACATGCTTTTATTGACACGGACTCAATTTAAAAGAAAATTCTACTTCTAAAAAGCATGAAAATGAAACAGGCAATAAAAGAAAACACAAGAAAGAACAATCTCCCCTTTATTCTGCTGGACGGAGCCTATCCAGAAGTAGCCTCCATCGTGGTAGTGGAGGTGTCTGGGTGGCTGGGAGAATTCGGACTCCCCCACACTTGAACTTCACAAAATTTTGTTCAGTCGTGTTACGGTTTCAAATACAATTTAAATATCGAACTCCTCTAATACTAATGTAGTATAGAGTAACTCGAGTCGTCTCCCAATGAATGTAGTTGGTGCAAGATAAATCTCCGAATCGTATCTTATTGCTTTCGGGTTTTGGATATGAACTGGGTTTTGGGTTTGAACGTTAATACTACGAAAAGAAATGACAAAGCAGGTATGAAATCTAATTCTAATTAAGAAAAGACAAGGCAGGTAATGAAATCTAAATTAACCTGACTATAATTGCAGTAAAGAAAGCACAACTTGAACTAAAACATTAACGAAACTAAACACAGAGCAAACTACAACATTGAGGAAATCGAATCTAACCTAACTTAATTGCATTTAAATGAAAACATATAACCTAAAGTAATAGGAAAAACAACACAAAACAAGAGTGAAGAAATTAAGAGACATTGCAATTGAAAGTAAATGTTCTAACAAGCATTTAACCAAACACTATATGGGCATGGATTAAAATGACAAAAGTAAGTGTCATTTGAATTGTGGAAAATCCATCTAATACAAACAGTTAACTATCAATCACAAACATTCATCAATTCACTCAAAACAATTCGAATTGCAACTCAATAATCAGAATTTGCTGTCAAGAGGAAATGACTGCTGGCTGTGAATGAAGTCTACTGCCCGGAGCTGTTGAAGAGGTGCTGCCACTCGACTTGGATGGAGAAGCTGCGAAGGAATTGGATCTCTGCCGGCTACTGAATCTGAAGAACTGCTGTGGAGAAGAAATTGCTGAATTGAATTGAAATTGCTGAAAAGAAATCTCAACCACAAAAGATGCTGCAAAGGAAATCTAATGGGAAGAACTGGAAAGAAAATGAAACTGATATGAAGAAACTGCTGGGAAGTAAAAACATGCTGCCGGTAATGAAATTGCTGTGAAGAACTAAATTGAAGAACTGCTATCTGGAAACTAAGCTGCCGATGAAGAAGAAGAGCTGCGACGGGTGAGTCGACTAGGGCACGGACCCGATACCCTAGCTGTGGTGGAGTGGATTGAAGCCTTGATCGAGTCGGGAACCCCTCAACTCGAGAGAAAGCTACGGTGGAGTCGGTCGGCGGCGATGAAGTCGAAAGCAGATGGAGTTGATCGAATCGAGTCGTGAACCCCTCAAACTCGATCGATTCAATCTCCGGCCGGCGGCGATGAAGTGGATGGAATACAGCCGACGGTGAAGGTAGAGAAAGTGGATCGAGACGGCGACCCCTCGTCTGCAACCCTTCTCCCCGATCGCCCTCGCTGCGCGAGAAGATGACTTCGAGAGGATACCGTGCCCTAGCGATTCTGCCCCTTTTTGATCCCTGGCTGCGCGTGGTTTGGCTCAGTCAACTTCAGCTCTGGTCCAGCTCAAGTTCAGTTCAGCAGTCCGATTCAGCTTGAGTTCGGCTCAGTCATTGGCTCAGTTAAGCCAAACAGCTTCGGTTCAGTCCTTGCTCAGCCCACAGCTCAGCTTGAGTTCAGCCCAATTCTGTTGTTCGGTCCAGTCTTTGGTTCAGTCAAGCCAAGTAATTCCGGTTCGGTCCAGTTCTGGTCCAGCAGATTGAGTCCAGTCAACCAAGCCAGAATTCACAGCTCAAAAGATAATTATCAATGGACGGCTGAGATTGATTTGGCTTCATCCAACGGTCGGATCTCTTCAGATCTGAACCAAACTCTACAGATCCCAATCAATGGTCCTGATCTACCCGTCCCCAGTTCAGATTGACCAGATCAGTGGCGGATGGTCCAGATCTTCCCTTTTCTTGAATGGACGGTCTAGAACATCTTGAGCTCGATCCAACGGTCAGATCACTTCTGATTTGGCTGAAAATTTTAGATCTTGATCTATACTCATGAGTGATTATATCTTGAACTCGGATTGACCAGAAGTTGACCGATAGCTCAGATCCAGCCGTTCTCTAGAATGGACGGCTCCTAATAATCCGATGCTTGATCCCTTTGATTGGATCCAATGCTGACTCAAGTCTGACCCAATTTGATCCAGGTCCATGATCAATTGAAACCTACAAAATGATATTCAAATTCAGTGCCAAAAATATCCCAAATATACAAATATTAGAATTAAAAGCCAAAATAGGGAAAATACATGAAACCTAATAAAATTGCAAACTTAAGCATATAAAATGTGGATCAAACATAGATTTTAGAGCCGAAAATAATTAACAAAATGATGGTTATCAAACTCCCCCACACTTATTCTTGGGCGTCTCGCACAAGTAAACAAAACTAAAAGAAAACACATATCTCCCAAACATTACATCCCCTATCAATACTTAAAGAAATAATAAAAGAAAGTTACTTAAGATCATCAAGTCTCAAGCATCCATGTATTTATGGTTCCAAATCTCACATAAATCAAAAGCATGGTAATTTCATCAACTTGAATAAACTAAGCATGACAAAAACCTCCCAAGATGGATATATGCACTGATGCTCACAAAAATAACAGATATGGAAGTGGAGTTCTCTCAAAACATTCATGACATTGCACTACCATATGCTTGCTTATCTTCTACTTCTCCACTACTATAACATAAGTACACAAATCAAGAGGGCTTTTCAATGAATAATAATGAAACCAAGTGCTACAAGAAAACAAGAATGGTAGATAACAAAGAAGATCATAGAGAGCATGAAAGAAGATCAAAGAGAAGATGAGAGTATTGGGGTAATTAACATGATGTATACAATCAAACAATAGTCCAAAGTAAATAACTCAATCAAACCTCCAACACTCAAAATTCTCCTTTCACATTCTCAATGCACTACACGTCAACAATTTACAACATCTCTCAAAGTACATGTAGGGATTACAACATAACTCTTGAATTTCTCTAAACAAGAATATCAAAAGAGTACACATCAAGAAAATATTCTTTTTTTTTTGTTCATCACTAACAAAATCTCGAATGCTTGAGGAAATTTTTTTTTCACATAGAGATATTTTTTTTCCTTTTTTTTTCATTTTTTTCATCTTTATTATTCTTTTTCTATCTCTCTTTCTTTTTTTTTCACATAGAGAGATTTTCTTCTCTTTTTTTTTCAAAGATAGATTTTTTTTTTCACACAAGCATTCGTCCATATACACTTGTCTCCCACTCCCCCACACTTAAAACTTGAGCGTCTCGCGAAACTACTAAGTATGTAACAAAGCATGATACATCTCAAACTTACAATAACAGAGGCTAATAAAAATGTACTCATCATGCAATCACCCCATGCTCAAGGAAAGATCAAGCTAACAAGGATATGACAATGATAATCTAGTGACAATGAGATGATCTGAAAGACAATGATACATGAAGATAATACGTGAAACGCTCACTAGTAACAGTAGCAAAGTAGAGGAAAACTAAGAGTTTAATAAGAAAGGTTGCCTCTATCATATTCATGTAAGCTTATGCTAATGTAATTTCAAAAAGAATCAAAGCAAGTTCTAGAGTGTCAAGTATCACAAATGCTATCACACATACGAGAATTAAGGATAGGCATGGCAATATCCTCACTAGGTGATCAATAAAATGTCATGCTTAATCCAACAAGATAGAGTCTATCACCACAACAAATGACTAAATGCAATTAATATCCCCAAGCATAACAAGGAAACCAAAACTCGATAATCAGACTTAACTATCTTTTATGATTCTCAAGGCATAATAAAGGAACATGTAAGGAGATACAACTAGAAGTCAAACAAGGTTTATTCAAGAACAAACAAAATGCAGAATGAGGAAACAAAGTATAAATGCAAAGTATAAAAGTAAACAAACATGCGAGTATAAACATAAAGAAAAACAAGAAAAGGAAAGTAAAGGAACAAACTCCCCTTTATTCCTGGCGGCTGGAGTCTATCAAGAAGTAGCCTCCATCGTGGTAGTGGAGGAGTCTGGGTGGCTGAGAGAATTAGGACTCCCCCACACTTGAACTTTACAAAAATCTGCTCCGGTGGCCGCAGGCGATTTAGGTACAAGATCCATTGAAGGAATGGAGTGCTATGAATTAAAGTAAGATCTTCTCCTCCCTCTTTATGCCTTTTGAAAGTTCTTCCAGGAGGTTGGAGTCTGTTCAGATGGAGCACCCACTCCATAAGTCTTCTAGACCCTGCAAAACAATGTAATACCCCTCTCAAGCGTGCAGGGCAAGACAGAAATGAAATAATATCAGTCTCTGCATGAAATGTATCCAAAAATGCATCAGATCCAATAAAATCAGTTTCTGGAATCTCAATGAATTTTTCACAATTAATATCCACCAAGGGTAATTCAAGAAACTTATCGCCACCAATGAAATCTATTTTGGATACCTCAATGGAATTTTCATAATTATTTTCCAACAAGAATGTATCAAGCAATGCATTACAACCACTGAAATCAATTTGAGGTACCTCCATAAGTTTTTCACACTCAACTTCAGCATAAGATATAGCAAGAGATTCATCACAATAAACAATTTCAAGTTCAGACTCTTCTAAAAAAATTTCACACTCCATATCTACAAAAGATGTATTAAAAGATTCATCATAACAAACAACATCAATTTGGGGCACTTCTAAAAAGATTTTACAATCCATATCTACAAAAGATGTATCAAGGGATTCATCATAGCAAACAACATCAATTTTAGGTGCCTCTAAAAATCTTTTACAATCAATAAAATCAGTTTGAAACACTTCTATGCAATATTCAGAAGAAATAGAAGGAATACTTACCTGATCGTGCTGAAAAATACCTGGAGATTCTACAAGAATAGATGTATCCATAGCTCCCTCCTGGTCAAGTATATACTCCACTTCAGGTTCAGGTTCTGGTGGACACTCAACTAGAATAGGTGATCCTTGGGTTCTTGCTTCCACCATGCAAGTCCCTACACTTTCTGGTTCATCTTCTGAATCTTCTAATGTACCAGTAAATGGTGGTCCCTGGGGCTCAGTGCAATCCCCTACGAAAAGAAATGACAAAGCAGGTATGAAATCTAATTCTAATTAAGAAAAGACAATGCAGGTAATGAAATCTAAATTAACCTGACTATAATTGCAGTAAAGAAAGCACAACTTGAATTAAAACATTAACGAAACTAAACACAGAGCAAACTACAACATTGAGGAAATCGAATCTAACCTAACTTAATTGCATTTAAATGAAAACATATAACCTAAAGTAATAGGAAAAACAACACAAAACAAGAGTGAAGAAATTAAGAGACATTGCAATTGAAAGTAAATGTTCTAACAAGCATTTAACCAAACACTATATGGGCATGGATTAAAATGACAAAAGTAAGTGTCATTTGAATTGTGGAAAATCCATCTAATACAAACAGTTAACTATCAATCACAAACATTCATCAATTCACTCAAAACAATTCGAATTGCAACTCAATAATCAGAATTTGTTGTCAAGAGGAAATGACTGCTGGCTGTGAATGAAGTCTACTGCCCAGAGCTGTTGAAGAGGTGCTGCCACTCGACTTGGATGGAGAAGCTGCAAAGGAATTGGATCTCTGCCGGCTACTGAATCTGAAGAACTGCTGTGGAGAAGAAATTGCTGAATTGAATTGAAATTGCTGAAAAGAAATCTCAACCACAAAAGATGCTGCAAAGGAAATCTAATGGGAAGAACTGGAAAGAAAATGAAACTGATATGAAGAAACTGCTGGGAAGTAAAAACATGCTGCCGGTAATGAAATTGCTGTGAAGAACTAAATTGAAGAACTGCTATCTGGAAACTAAGCTGCCGATGAAGAAGAAGAGCTGCGGCGGGTGAGTCGACTAGGGCACGGACCCGATACCCTAGCTGTGGTGGAGTGGATTGAAGCCTTGATCGAGTCGGGAACCCCTCAACTCGAGAGAAAGCTACGGTGGAGTCGGTCGGCGGCGATGAAGTCGAAAGCGGATGGAGTTGATCGAATCGAGTCGGGAACCCCTCAAACTCGATCGATTCAATCTCCAGCCAGCGGCGATGAAGTGGATGGAATACCGCCGACGGTGAAGGTAGAGAAGGTGGATCGAGACGGGGACCCCTCGTCTGCAACCCTTCTCCCCGATCGCCCTCGCTGCGCGGAGAAGATGACTTCGAGAGGATACCGTGCCCTAGCGATTCTGCCCCTTTTTGATCCCTGGCTGCGCGTGGTTTGGCTCAGTCAACTTCAGCTCTGGTCCAGCTCAAGTTCAGTTCAGCAGTCCGATTCAGCTTGAGTTCGGCTCAGTCATTGGCTCAGTTAAGCCAAACAGCTTCGGTTCAGTCCTTGCTCAGCCCACAGCTCAGCTTGAGTTCAGCCCAATTCTGTGGTTCGGTCCAGTCTTTGGTTCAGCCAAGCCAAGTAATTCCGGTTCGGTCCAGTTCTGGTCCAGCAGATTAAGTCCAGTCAACCAAGCCAGAATTCACAGCTCAAAAGATAATTATCAATGGACGGCTGAGATCGATTTGGCTTCATCCAACGGTCGGATCTCTTCAGATTTGAACCAAAGTCTACAGAACCCAATCAATGGTCCTGATCTACCTGTCCCCAGCTCAAATTGACCAGATCAGTGGCGGATGGTCCAGAACTTCCCTTTTCTTGAATGGACGGTCTAGAACATCTTGAGCTCGATCCAACGGTCAGATCACTTCTGATTTGGCTGAAAATTTTAGATCTTGATCTATACTTATGAGTGATTATATCTTGAACTCGGATTGACCAGAAGTTGACCGATAGCTCAGATCCAGCCGTTCTCTAGAATGGACGGCTCCTAATAATCCGATGCTTGATCCCTTTGATCTGGATCCAATGCTGACTCAAGTCTGACCCAATTTGATCCAGATCCATGATCAATTGAAACCTACAAAATGATATTCAAATTCAGTGCCAAAAATATCCCAAATATATAAATATTAGAATTAAAAGCCAAAATAGGGAAAATACATGAAACCTAATAAAATTGCAAACTTAAACATATAAAATGTGGATCAAACATAGATTTTAGAGCCGAAAATAATTAACAAAATGATGGTTATCAATCCCCCACAACAAACTCTAAGGGTCGGCGTCTCCGGTCAACATAACTCTTCTGACGATCCTGTGCTGCTGATAATCTCTGTCTAATAGTCCGTACTAACTCTGCCTCGTGCTGAACTCTCTGGGGTCCCAGCAGCTGAGTCTCTCCGACCTCATCCCAAAGGGTGGGTGTCCTGCACGCCCTACCATACAATGCCTCAAACGATGCCATCTGTATCGCCGAATGAAAGCCGTTGTTGTAGGCGAACTCCACCAAATGCAAATGGTCCTCCCAACTGCCCCCAAAGTCCATCACACATGAGCGCAATAAGTCCTCCAAAGTCTGGATAGTACGCTCTAACTGACCATCTGTTTGGGGATGAAAAGTTGTGCTGAAACGGAGCTCGGTACCCATAGCCCTCTGCAGACTCTACCAGAACTGGGATGTAAAACGCGGATCCCTATCCGAGATAATACTCAAAAGAACTCTGTGCAATCTGCCTATCTCCCAGCAATACAACTCCACTAATCTATCAAGAGAATCTGTCCTCCGGATAGCTAAGAAGTAATCAGATTTGGTTAGTCGGTCCACGACTACCCAACTCGCATCATGACCTCTCTAGTCCTCGGCAAACACACAACGAAGTCCATGATAATATGTTCCCACTTCCACTCGGGAATGAGAATCCTCTGGAGGAGTCCAGCAGGTCTCTGGTGCTCTGCTTTAACCTGCTGATAGACGAGACATCTAGTAACAAAGTTCGCAACGTCTCTCTTCATGTCGTTCCACCAATAGGATCGTCTCAAATCACGATACATCCGAGTGCTACCCGGATGAATAGCAAAACGTGATCGGTGAGCCTCCTGCAACAACTCCTCTAAGGCAGGGTGCGCCTCTGGTACACACAACCTCCCTCGGAAGTACAACACACCTTCCTCATCACGTGTGAAATCCGACTGCTCTCCTGAAATCGCCTGACTGCCCAGAAACTGAATATGATGGTCACTGGCCTGAGCCTCTCTGATCCTCGTCCGAATATCTGACCGAGCTATCAAAGTCACTAGGAGTCCTCTCTCTGTCCGAGACTGCTCCTCTAACCCCAGCTCAGAGAAACTCTGAATCAAATCCGTGACCATCACTCTGTGGCATGCCAAAATAGCTTTGGACTTCCTACTGAGAGCGTCGGCGACTACATTAGCTTTCCCAAGATGGTAGCTAATGGCGCAGTCATAATCCTTCAGAAACTCCATCCACCTCCTCTGTCGGAGATTCAGCTCTCGCTAAGTGAACAGATACTGAAGGCTCCTGTAGTCTATGAAGATCTCGAAGGTGATCCCATAAAGATAATGCCTCCCGATCTTCAACGTGAAAATGTTAGCGGTCAACTCCAAATCGTGAACAGTGTAGTTCCTCTCATACTCCTTCAGCTGCCGAGAAACATTAGCAACCACCCGTCCATGCTGTATGAGTACTGCGCCCAGTCCCAGGAGAGATGCATCAGTATACCGAGTGAAACCATTCTCCCCAGAATGCCATACTAGAACTGGCGCAAATACCGGCCGTCGCTTCAGCTCCTGAAAGCTGGTCTCGCAGGCTTCAGTCCATACAAACTTCACGCCTTACTTGGTCAGGCGTGTAAGGGATGATGAATTGCTGGAGAAGTCTCAACCAAGCATCGGTCATAGCCAACCAAACCCAGGGGACTGCGCAAATTGGAACGATCACCCAATTCACTTCAAACCCTCCCTGAGTCCTAAGTAAATCCCCGATAAGGTCCTTAATACCTATTCCCATTTCCAATCATAAATGGGAAACATCTAATATAACCCAGTGGATCCCTAAGGTTCAACCTTCATCTACTAACCTACCAAACATCTAACCACAACATCCGCAATATCCTTCCCCTTATCGGTCCACCAACGGAAACGCCTCATGTCTCTGTATCTTCAGTATTACCTGCAAAACACACAAACCAAGAACGGTGAGCCTCACTTGCCTCATAAATGAGGTAATCAAGGAAGCTCCTCCGTAAATAGGTCAGAAAATTTTCAACCCATAAGAAATGCTAGAACACTCCTTCGGCATACGTCCGAAAATTCTCGAACTACCGAAACATTCGAGAGCTAAGGCTACCACTCTCAACAGTACGGCTCAGTGACAATAGAAACCCTAACGTCCACGTGCTAGAACCTCTAGCCCTGAGACGAGGAGATAACTGCAACCTCATCGTCTTCGATGCCAACGAACCACCGCCTGGACTGGTTTGCAGGTCAACTCGTAACCACTCTTACTTGATAATCAACGATCTACCTCTCGGAGACCGTCCTCTATAACCTACAGCAGTTACCGTCAAATTTCACCGGTGTCAAATGCTAACACCCATTCCACCGCATCCCAGCGGATCCTACTTTTCAATGTGCTATCGAGAACATCTAGCACATACGACCTATCTATGAGTCATAAAACCTCATAGGGTAGAATAGCGTAAGACGAGTCGACTAACCGTCATCTCGTAACCCAATATTCCTCCGGTTCTCCACTCAAAGTTCAAAAACCTCTGAGTTCCAACTTCATAACATAGAGACACGGTATATCTCTAGGGTATCTCCACATAATCACGAAGTGATTCTTGGTTCCTTGACAGTTTCCTCAACACCTTCCACCCAAAGGTGGTCTAACCTCGTAAGTGATTCGCCTCAATGCAAATCATAAGTACGTGGGTACCTCCTTGGTTCACCAAACCAAGTACCAAGGGTAACCTGTAAGTGGCAAGCAACTAGCTCCACACCTTTCAGGATCAGTACAAGTCACATCTGACTGTACTTTTTGGTTATCGAACCAAGCATAATGAATCTGGAATCAAAAGTCCCACGGAAATAGGATATCTCTATCCTCTATCAACTGAGATGATAAACAACCAATATTATCTCTGCTGCATCACAACAGGCCATGTCCTCCAGACATGTCATCTAGGATATCTATCCATAACTGAGGCTCCATGAGCTAAAGTGAGTTAATCTCATACCTGATAAAGTCAACTAAAACATACAACCATCAATAGGTTGTAGTCTGATTCGACCCCAAGTCCCAGACTCATCAGTCGGCACTATCGGAGAATCAACATTCTCCGCTATACAATTGAAACTACCATGTCTAACACTGCACTACACAATAGATACAAAAGAGGTAAATGAAACACATCATATACCTCGTGTCGCCTGGAGGAGTCCCATCGTCGCCATGTCCCAATCACGTCCATCGAGAAAACGACTCCGACATAAAATTCGAAAAACACTCACAAGACCACAAGGTATCTCGAGAACCTGGCTCTGATACCAAATAAATTGTCACGCCCCGAGACCTCAGGAGCCGCTGATCCAATAGAAAATCGGGCAGTACCTCCCCTGTCCGGCGGACAATTACACATACATATATCATATAAAATCACAACTACGCAGTTTAATTGGCCTCAGGCCTCAAATCAAGACAGAACATAATATAAAATCCGGGTAAACCATACCTGACTGCGGACCGGTCCGACTTACGACAAAACACAAGGCATAAAGATCTCACAAAAATACAACTATACTGCCGTATAGTATGCCCAAATCCACACAAAAGCAACAACGGAAGAAAACAATAGAAAATACTACCAACAGACGATAAATCTCGAAGACATCTCGACAAGTACGCGAACTGGGACAGGCTGTCGGACACGCTCCAGTCAATCATCCTGAAAAAAAACAAGGAGCTAACGGTATGAGTCATAGAACTCAGCGAATATCTCATCATATATATACAAGATATTCTAAGATAGCAACAGGGTAATAGACTACCGAAATAACACGTGAATAGGCAGGAATAAGAACAACTGCAAGAGCAAAATAAGAACTACCATACCAAAGTAGCAGAGTCGCCAAGACCAGACATAAGGGTCTCCTGTAAGTACATGTCAATCATATACAACATCAAGTATAAACAAGCACAAGTAAGGACAAAATAAACGAATACACAAAGTGCAATGACATGGTCACCCCTGCCGTCGGTCAGACATCGTCACCTATGTACGGGAGGAAGCTGAACGGAGGCCACCCTCCGACGTAGGGTTGTGACTGCCGTCTATACTCTGCCATCACTACTCCTGAGCGATCGAGTAGACGGAATGCTGTCGGTGTAACACCCCTACTCCATGGCCTATCCTAGCAATGTCTCTATCAGCCTAAGGTCATCCGTGGAGGACATCTCTGTCTGAGTGTTACCCCTACCCCATGTGTATAAATGGGGGAGAGACCTCTCCCTCTCATCTCCTGGTATCTGGACAACTCAAGGAGGGACATCTGCCTGCTATCACGCTCCGATTCACTAACCCATGAGTGCACGAGCGAAGCAGCACAGAGCACACTACCCATACTCCGTCAACCACTAACCCATGAGTGGCCGTAAGGGTAGGTCAGTATGACTGTGACCTAGCTCACCCAAAAGGGGCCCCTGATCGACAGTGATGCACAGTGCACGATGATGCATAACACTGGTCAAACAGCGTACACTATTAATCCACCTATATCAACATGATATGCAAGGTTCGTGGATAATGCACCATAACCTAAGTCCTAAGGGTATAGGTATCACAAGTCAGTTGTGGCACAAACAGCATCAACCAAACAAATATAGGAGTCATGCCACAATCTATTACGCTATTGCTAAACAAGCATATCAAGTATATATATATATCTGTGACAAATCTAAAAGAAGAGTCAGAGATACCCGCCTCCGATGTAGGAATCCAAACGTGACGAGAACCCCCGTCCAAAATGTATATATCTGCGTCGTATGCACCAAGTTGAAGCTCTGCATAAAAATTTAGATTTAGCTAATCTTAACCTACTAAATTAGTTAAAGTATTCACTACCATTATTAGGAAATAAACCCTAATTATTAGTCTACCAAGTTAACCACTATTTCCTACTCTAATCAAGTAAACCTTCCTCACTATATAACCCACGGCACAACACCAAAGCAACCCAGGTTTTTCATTTATAGCCTACTGCCATGAGCCAAAATCCATAAGCAGCCACACTGATCGGATCAAACTCCTCTGATCAAAACCAAAATCCCATTCCAAACCAAAACCAAACACAACACAACAATGATCCCAATCAGAACCAATTCTGATTCACAATTGCGTACCCTCTCTGAGACCAAAGAAGATAATGAACCAAATGACAGAATTCCAATTCAAGGTCAAACCCAGATTCCTCGCCAAAGAAAACTCACATAGCCATAAACAAAATCCACCGAAATTCCCCATCACACATCAGCTATCATCCAAGATCACAGCGTAAATCAATCCGAAGAATTAAAAAAAACGAACACGAACCCTAATCCCGTTTTCCAGCTAAACTCACAGAAGTAGAACAAAACTCAACTAATCTGCTCAAAACTCTCGGCAAATCCAACATAAAACCGAAACAATTCCAACCAAGCCTTGGTCAAGATTTTCGCAGCTACACTGGAAAACAACAAGCGCATCTAAAATATAACCACCAATCTTACCTCAGAAATCGCCAACACAAGCCCTAGATTCACTCCAAAGACAAGAGCAGGATTGCTGTAGGAGTAAAAGAAGGTCGGTGTGGCTGTTGCGCGTGAGGAGAACAAGAGGAAGAAGCCAGGATTCGGCTTGGCGGCGCTTTAGGGCTCACGAAGGGACGAGACGAGAAGGGCGTGCCCGCCGCTAGGTCTCGGAAGGGGGAAATAAAGGCTGCGGCGAGGGAATAGAAGAGAAAGGAAGATTATTAATGGCTGGCCCTTTTGCAATTTGCCCCTCTAATTTTGGCCTATTCGACGTAGGCCCTTAACTTTAGGAAACTTTGCATTTTGGCCCCTAAATTTTCAGTATTTTAACACCTAGTCGGACGCGTGGCGGCCCACGCTCCCTGAGTTATCCCCGACCGAGAAGCCAAACTCTTGCTCTCGCGAGTTATAAGTGGGCATGCTCCCACGATCCTCGGCTCGACTCTCAATCGTACGCGTGGTGAACCACGCTCCCTGAGATGTCCCCGACCGAGTAGCCAGACTCTCGCTATTGCGAGTTTTAAGTGGGCATGCTCCATGACCCTCGGCTCGGCTCCCAGTCAGACGCGTGGCGGCCCACACTCCTTGAGATATCCCCGACCGAGAAGTCAGACTCTCTCTATCGCGAGTTATATGTGGGCATGCTCCCACGAACCCCTCGGATCGGCTCCCAATCGGACACGTGGCGGCCCATGCTCCCTGAGATGTCCCCGACCGAGAAGCCAGACTCTTGCTCACGTGAGTTATAAGTGGGCATGCTCCCACGAACCCCTCGGATCGGCTCCCAGTCGGACGCGTGGCGGCCCACGCTCCCTGATATATCCCCGACCGAGAAGCCAGACTCTCTCTATCGCGAGTTATAAGTGGGCATGCTCCCACGACCCTCGGCTCGGCTCTCAGTCGGACGCGTGGCGGCCCACGCTCCCTGAGATGTCCCCGACCGAAAAGCCAGACTCTCGCTCTCGCGAGTTATAAGTGGGCATGCTCCCTCTACCCTCGGCTCGGCTCCCAGTCGGACTCACGGTAACCCGCGCTCCCTGGGTACTACCCACCAAACATCTAATCTCTCGCCTTCATACAAGCTATGAACAGGAGAGTCCTCGTGGCCTCTTGATCCTGATTTCCCAACTGAGCACGCAACTGCCCACGGTCGAAGTAGCTCAATAGCGGGGCGCTAAATTAACCAAGTTGACAACTGAAAGCGGCGAATAGGCGGCGAAGGATGCGGGTCGTCCGATTGAGCCCAGAAAGGCCCCTGGGGCAAGGTGGCCTACGTGCGCTCTCATCATTCGCCCAAGCAGACGGTGGTCGCCTCGTTGCTCGGGGAGGCACTGAGGAGGAGACACGTGTTGTAGCGATTAAATGCGGTAATAAATGCACGAGATTTGAATTTGCTCGGGCATCCCGACGAGCCAGAACTGAGGAGATGGGTGATGTGACACGTTCGACCGATCGGGATACATGCCCACCGACGACCCCTTGGGTCGGCAAGAATGGGTCAGGCCATTTAGGTGCGCCAGGCTCGCTTCAATAGATGGCAATCCAGTCAGTCGGACTCGACGCCACCTTCGACTAGACTCGAGGGGGACGCTTATGATCCCGGCCTTGCTTACGGGTAGCTTATCCCACATAGCTAGCCAGCCTGGTGCCGCAAAGGTCCAGCAGAAGGGTCGACGAAGACCTCACCAGGGGATTCCATGAGCCAGAAAACCCCCGATGCGCTTACCGACCGACCCTGGGGCAGGGTCAGTCGGGTCGACCCCGAGCGTCTACTCACTAGGTCGACTACACCCGTTCCCCGGTCCGGATCGAGGTCGGACAATCCAGTCGGATGCGTGGTGGCCCACGCTCCCTCTGCATTCCATGAATATGATAGCCCACAGAACCGAGACAGAGCCAGACAGACATATCCCAACAGACCCCCGACTCAGGGCGTACCCCGCACCTCAACTCTCCCGGTCGGACGCGTGGCGCCCACGCTCCCTGGCCATTACCCGACCCGGTCCTTGACACTCGGACCCGCCGGTCAGCGCTCGGGCTACGGACTAGATTGTCCCTACGCTGCTCATGTTATTACATCCAAGGTACGATCTTGATGTCTGGGTAATACGTGTCTTGCCCATTTATGACACCCCTCGTGGTTATCCCGCTGATTCAGTACCGTGTACTGCCCTAGCACCCCGCGCTATGCCGTGGTACTTTCATGTGCTCTCAACGAGCTGACAGGTACCATACCCCTGTCTCGTTGACACGAGCAGGGGCTGTCAGCTCCCTCGGCTATATAAGCCCTCCACTCCTCATTCCGCAGGTATGCGCGCGAGCTCTCCCTTCTACTACATTTTCATTCGCTCTACTATCACTACAAAAATAATAGCAAATAGCGACGGACGAAATCCGTCGCTATTCCGTCGCAAAACACTAATAGCGACGGAATAGTACGGATTGAGCGTCGTCGGGCGAACACCCGTCGCAGTGCTGGAGTAGCGACGGCGGAAAAAAAACCCGTCGCTAATGTGATTTGGTGACGGACATATAAGCCGTCGCAATGGTAAGTTAGCGACGGACATATAAGCCCGTCGCAAAAACCCGCTAAATATGTGGTGACGTGTCCCGAGAGAATTTAGCGACGGACGGTCAAATATCCGTCGCAACTCTTTCATTATAGCGACGGATTTGGTCAATATCCGTCGCTAATCTATCGTAATAGCGACGGATACAGTCAAAATCCATCGCTAATCTATCGTGATAGCGACGGAAAAGTCAATTTTCCGTCGCTATTTGCGACGGTATTTTTAAAAAATCCGTCGCTAAATCTGAAAAAAAATTCACAGCCAAATGCTGTTTTTACAATATCCAATAGATACATCAATAATATACACAAAATAATAATCCACTGATCCAAACAAACAGCAAATAATAGTATATTTTACAACATCCAAACAAACATCAAACAAAAATAATTATTACAACATCCAAACATTCAAACAAGAGTAAATATTTCACTATCCAATCCAAACTTTCATTTCCAAACTTATACAATCCAAACTTTCAAATAAGAGTAAGCATCTAAACTTTCATTTCCAATATCGAATCCAAACAAGAGTAATATCCAAATGTATACATCAAAAGAAAGTAAACATAAGTCAGAGTAAATAAAAAATTATATACATCAAAAATCAGAGTTTAGTAGAGAATCATTACGTACATGAATATCAGAGTGAATAATAGATGGAAAGGAATAACCTGCACAATAGAAGATAAAACAATAACAAAGCAATAGAAGTAAGCAATAAGAAATAAAATAATAGAAGATAAAACAATAAGAAAGCAATCCAATAAAGAAAGAACTCTGAATTGATACCAATAAGAAATAACAAATGAAGTAAGCATATGTAATAGAAGATAACTCTAATAGAAGAAAATTAACAAATAGAAGATAGCTCTAATAATATTAAATATGTAAATGAAAAATAACAAATAAGAAACAATAAAGGAATAATATCTAATATTCATACCTTTCAAGCAAGAGAAGAAATCTGAATTCAACTCTGATAATGTGGAATCTGTAAACATAAATGAAATAATAAGAAAATAATCATTATGAATATAATAACTTAATACATTGTTACTGAAAAAAATTAGAGAAAAAATACATCATACCACTATAATATCTCTACTCCTCTGTGGTATGCTCAGGATCCTGTGTCTCCTGAGACTCAAAACGAGAGGCGGGAGCGACTGACATTGTGTATCTTGAGACTCAAAACGAGGGGCGGGAAGGGCTGACATTTGTGTCATCGGCGATAGGGTCGCTGCAAAAGCTTGCATGTGACGTACTATATCCTCAGTGTGTGCCTGGCGAGCCCGCAAATCTCTCAACTCAGCATCCCTCGCTGCGTCCCTCTGAGCCCACTCTGCGTCCCTCTTAGCCCATTCTGCGTCCCTCCCAACCCACGTCGACTCTATCAATGTGATTCGAGTCCCCAGGGCTTCATTTTCCTCCCGCAAATGACGAACCTCACTAGAGGTAGAGGAGGAGGATGCTGGACGTCCCCTAACCCCTAGAACTCTCATCTGATCATATGTAATCTTTGCCTGAGAGCCCAGGCCGTATAGGGCGGTCTTCCTCTTCCCACCGACGACATCAAAATAAATCCGATTCACATCGTCGGTGGGAAGAGGCAGTGCATCCTCCCCCTCTGCAGCAGGCTGAGACGCTGTGCCTCAACAACTCTAGTGGTCATTGCTTCCTGTGAAATAAAAATTTAATTAGTCTATATAAAATGTCAAAACAAATAAAATATAATTAATATACTTACATTGATTGCTAGGGAGCGACGATCGACAAAAGACCCATCTTTTTTCTTGTGGGTCTTGCTGAATAACTCCCAACTAGTGGGAGGTCTCTGTAACTCAGCAGCCTGTAAACACAAAATATAATGTTTAAATATATCCAAAAAAACATACTAAATGTCTTTAATAACCTAAATAAAAACTACTTACCAAATCACTGGCATGCTGGACAATGGAACGGGATCCAGCAGTGTGCTTCGTGGATCCCGTGCTGGGGCCAGCAAGCTCTGAATTGCGATTGCTTCGAGCAATCGCAGCATTCTCTTGCTAGTGCTGGCCATCCCAGACAGCTCGCCATGCTGCCTAAATCGTCTCAGGGACCTCTGTAGGCCTATCAGCCTTCTTTCTCCATTTGTATACCATGTCCCTGTACAATTTGGAGCAGTAGGCATTCCACGTCCTCTTGAATTGCTCCTGCACCCTCCTCCCAGGTATACCTTTTCTGTAAAAAAAAAATATGGTTAGTATGAAAAAAAGTTATAATATCAAATTAAATATACATCTAAACTACTTACTAAAAACTCCCCGTAATAGAATGTTTTCAAATCATTCTCAATGTGGCCCCATGTGGTCGAAGTTGATAGTCTTTCTTTAAATTTTTTAGAAATATAAGATGACACCTGATGCCCATCGGGTATAAAACTGTAGGAAAAAATAAAATATATTAGCAAATTATGTAAGAAAATATATAAGAAGAATAGGTATACCTGTCACTGACGACTGTAAGTCTAATCTGCTGATCACGGGGTGCAGACATGGTACCTGATTATACATGCAAATGGAAACAAAATTCTGAGTGCAAATGGAAACATGTAAATGAAGACAATGTAAATAAAGCAAGCAAAGGGATAATCAAGCATCGTAGTTAATGTTCAATACAAGCAAAACGAACTAAAATATCAACTCATCTTAATACAAACATCATAGTTAATGTTCAATACATCTAACTCATCCTAATCTGATGGAACTAAATTAACATGCAAGTTTTCATCGCTTGAATCCGTTGATACATCGACCTCCTCACTGCTAGATATTTCACCATCATCAATTTCCTCGTAAGAGACATTCTCATCTATAAGTAATTGAGATGCTAATTGTATTTCTGAATTAACGGAGTTGATTATAACTTCTTCATTATGATAAGCATCGGAGTTTTGGACAGTGATCGTATTTGGTATTTCAATGGTTGACCTAGGCTTCATTTGACATACAGCAAGCCATTCACTAGGTCGTCTTCTCCTAGTTGGGTACTCCAGATAAAATACTTGACCAGCTTGCACCGTAAAAATGAAAGGTTCGAACTTGTTGAATCTTTTGCTAGAATTAACCTCAACTAAATTGTATAACCGATGTTTCCTGGTGCCCGTCCTTGGAGTTGGATCATACCAAGAACACCTGAATAATACACATCTTTTGAAAGGTAACGCTGGGTATTCAACTTCGATAATTTCCTCTAGCTTGCCATAATAGTCAAATTCAGTATCATTGTTGTTTGTTGATTCTATGACACTGATGCCAGAATTATACGTTAGCATCCCTGAATCACGTTGGCCCACATGAAATTTGTATCCATTCACATAATAACCCGAGTAGACTGTCACAGTATGAAGAAGTCCAAATGCGAGATTTTTAATTTTTTCGTCTTCTACATTTGAAATTCTGTCATCATTGACCTATAATAGTGGTGGTTGATCAAATTAGATTAATAAGTAATCAAGAATTATTAACAAAAAAATGCATATTAACTCACTTACATATATTTGAAACCAAAATGCAAATTCATCTTCTATCTTTTGATCTACCTCATTTGCACTTATCGATGGATTTTGAATGTACAACTGTTGTTGGTATAACCTGACATATAAGTTAATTTGATATCATCCCAGAAATTTGATTATATTATGGAATATTAATTTCATTACAACAAGAGATAATACCTTAGGTATGGTTTGACATCTTCACAGTTTAAGAGGATATATGTCATGGCGGCATGATATTCTCTGTCATTTAACCGTCTAGATAGAGTTGAACCCATTGCTCTTCCAGGATACTTGAAAATAGAAAGAATGTCTGGGTCAACTGATGGAATGTCATCTTGATTGCGTGGACACTTTCGATGTCTGGTTTTCACATTTTCAGCAAAGTAATAGGAGCAAAATGAACTTGCTTCTTCAACCAAATATGCATTACATATTGATCCCTCAACTCTTGCTTTGTTACGCACATTATTCTTTAATTTTCTAAGAAACCTTTCAAAAGCATACATCCATCTGTATTGTATAGGACCACCAATCTGTGCCTCGCTAGGTAAATGAATAGACAAATGCTCCATTGAATCAAAAAAGCTTGGTGGAAATATTCGCTCAAGCTTACATAGTATTAAAGGAATCTCTGTCTGAAGGCGTAACATATCTGCTACCGTAACAACTCTGGAAGTCAGATTTTTGAAAAAAAAAAAGCTTAATTTTGTAAGTGCTTGCCAAACATTATTAGGAAGTAATTCTTGGAAAGCTATTGGAATTAATCTTTGCATGAACACATGACAATCATGACTCTTCATTCCAACCATTTTAAATCTATTCGTATCCACACAACGAGACATATTAGAGGCATATCCATCTGGAAATTTTATGTTTTTCAACCAAGAACACAATGCTTGCTTACTTTCTTTGTCCAATGTATAACAAGCCTTCGGATATTTACCAGTTGTTTCATTCTGATGCAACTCAGGCCTGCTAACTAATTGTTTCAATTCTTCACGAGATTTTGTTGTATCTTTTATTTTTCCATGCACATTTAAGACAGTATTAATGATGTTATCAAAGAAATTTTTCTCAATATGCATCACATCCAAATTATGATGAATGAGTAAATATTTCCAATATGGAAGCTCCCAAAAAATACTTCTTTTCCTCCAACCACATTTGTTGACTCTAACAATATACTTGTTGATATCATCTGATCCATCCTGATATGCTGGTAGAAATCCATAACTATCAATTTCATTTAACACTTCTTCCCCTGACATCCCAACTGGAGATAGCTTCCTAACTACTTCATTCCTTTTGAAATGTTTCTTATTTCTTCTGAACGGATGATCAAGAGGTAAAAATTTCCGATGATTATCAAACCAAGAAATCTTGCCACTGCAGGGCAAAGAAAATGCATCTGACTGACTCATACAATGTGGGCATGCTAACTTTCCAGCTGTGCTCCATCCTGATAACATTGAGTAAGCAGGAAAATCACTAATAGTCCATAACAATGTTGCATGCATTAAAAAGTTTGACTTTGTAGCAATGTCATACGTCTCTAAACCTATATTCCATAAATAATTCAGCTCAGCTATCAAAGGTTGCAAAAAAACATCTATGTGCCCTTTTGGATTTTGAGGACCTGGAATTAAAACAGTAAGAAACATGAATTCATCTTTCATGCACATCCATGGTGGTAAGTTGTATGGTGTTAAGATAACAGGCCACGATGAATATTGTTATCCATAACTTCCAAATGGCTGAAATCCATCTGCAGAAAGTCCAAGTCTGACATTACATGGTTCCATAGCAAAGGAAGAAAATGTTGAATCTAAATGTTTCCATGCAGGGGAATCACAAGGATGACACATAATGTCTCCATCATGTCCATGGTTGTCACGCCCCGAGACCTCAGGAGCCGCTGGTCCAATAGAAAATCGGACAGCACCTCCCCTGTCCGGCGGACAACTTACACATACATACATCATCATAAATCACGTCCACGCAGTTTAAATAGCCTCAGGCCTCAAATCAAGATAGAATATGAAATAAAACTGGATAATCATACCTGACTGCGGACCAGTCCGACTTACGACAAAAACACAAGGCATAAGGGTCTTACAAAAGTACAACTATACTGCCGTATAGTATGACTAAAACCCAACACCAACACGACAGCGGAAGAAAAACATAGAAAGTACTACTAACAGAAATAGACGAAAAATCCGAAGACATCTCGACGAGTACGCGAACTGGGACAGGCTGTCGGGCACGCTCCAGTCAATCATCCTGAAAAAAAAAACAAGGAGCTGCGGGATGAGTCATAGAACTCAGCGAATATCTCTTCATATATATACAAGATATTCTAAAATAGCAACAGGGTAATAGACTACCGAAATAAACAGGTATGGGCAGTAATCAGAACAACTGCATAAGAACAATAAGAACTACCATACCAACATAGCAGCGTCGCCAAGACCAGACATAAGGGTCTCCTGTAAGTGCATGTCAATCATATACATCATCAAGTATAAACAAGCACAAGTAAGGGCAAAATAAATGAATACATAAAGTGCAATGACATGGTCACCCCTGCCGTCGGTCAGACATCGTCACCTATGTACGGGAGGAAGATGAACGGAGGCCACCCTCCGACGTAGAGCTGTGACTGCCGTCCATACTCTGCCATCACTACTCCTGAGCGATCGAGTAGACGGGATGCACCCGGTGTAACACTCCTACTCCATGGCCTATCCTAGCGAGGTAATCCATCAGCTTAAGGCCATCTGTGGAGGACATCTCTGCCTGAGTGTTACCCCTACCCCATGTATATAAATGGGGGAGAGAACTCTCCCTCTCATCTCCTGGTATCTGGACAACTCAAGGAGGGACATCTGCCTGCTATCACGCTCCGATTCACTGACCCATGAGTGCACGAGTGAAGCAGTACAGAGCACACTACCCATACTCCGTCAACCACTAACCCATGAGTGGTCGTATGGGTAGGTCAGTATGACTGTCGACCTAGCTCACCCAAAAGGGGCCCCTGATCGACAGTGATGCACAGTGCACGATGATGCATAACACTGGTCAAATAGCATCCACTATCTAGTCCACCTATATCAACATGATATGCAAGGATCGTGGATAATGCACCATAACCTAAGTCCTAAAGGTATAGGTATCACATGTCAGTTGTGGCACAAACAACATCAGTAAAACAAATATAAGAGTCATGCCACAATCTATTACTCTATTGCTAAACAAGCATATCAAGTATATATATATATCTGTGACAATTCTAAAAGAAGAGTTAGAGATACCCGCCTCCGATGTAGAAGCTCGTAAGCGAAGAGAAATCCTTGTCCAATAATTCATAATCGATCACCAAGTCAATGTCCTGTATCATGACATAAGTTTAGCTATTTATAATAGTAATAATAGCTAAACTAACGCTAAACAGTGTTAGGATCTAACTCTAATTATTATGTGCAGTTAATCAACTTTAATTAAATGACTAGCCCTAGTCATTAAGATTAAGTTTCCGACTTCCCAACCTAATCCAAGGGAAAGGATCCACTCCAAGGGTGGTAACCTATGACAAGATCATTGCAATGTATCACCATGTACTGATCAAAACACAATGCCCTACTGGCAACACACACAAGGTCTAAAAGAACTATCCCAAATACTCCATGACCAAAATACCTCCAAGATCAGATTAGTACACGGCAAGACTTTGTAAAAACCCAAAAGATCAAGCTAACCCTAATATTTAATTTGCAATCCCAGCTCCATCAAACTCCCAGCCAAAACAAAAACTCCCCAAAACAACCGATCTAGCAAGAATCATTCCAATCTCGAGATTTATCAGAGACACAGGAAGAATATCATCTATTCCGAGATCAAGGAAACAATAACAATCCTACTCAGAGCAGCCCCCAAAACCAAAAGAAACAGAACAGATCAACACACAAATCCAAGACCACACGACCCAAATCCGAAGCAGAAACACTAGTTACATCTACTGATCTAATCAAAATCGATCAACATCCTCATTCACAGGCCAATATTGAAGACCAAACACTCATATACAAGCTACCCATACCTGTGCGATCACCCAAAATTGATGCAATCGGGGAGGACCAAACAGTGATAGCGCAAACCTTGATCCCTAATTTTGCCCTTCTACCGAGCAAGGCCAGATCGTCGCGTGGAGGGGGGGGGGCAAACCCTAGATCTGTGTCGATGCACCTACCGCTCCAATCCAACGAAAACTCAGGGGAAAAAGGAAGATCGACGTCTCGCTCCCTTGCCTCCTTGACGAGCTGCTACCAGGAAAGCACCCAGCGACCGTTTGAGAGGAGGAGACGAGAGGATGAAGAGGAAGAAGATGGTGAAGGCGAAAAGGAGAAGACAGGAAGAGGAGAAGGCGATTTCGGCGGCTTCGCTATAATTAGGGCTCGAGCAGATTATGAAGAGGATTTAATAAAGGGTCATTTTACGTTTACCCCCTGTTATTTCAGCCATTCGCACCAAAGCCCCCAGCGCTTGAGTTTATTGCCTTTTAGCCCCTTTAATTTTCCATATTCTAACATTTGAATCCTGGTACCAAGTGAGTACTCACTGGTACCAGGATTCAGGAACTATTGTACTTGTCCTGGAGGTCAAGGGTTCGAATCCTGGGGAAGGCAAAAACCCACTACCAGGGGTGGGAAGACCGTAGGGTCGCCGGCCTAGAGGGTTGCCTACGGGGACCATAGAGGCTGGCAGTGGGTTTTGCCTTCCCAGGATTCGAACCCTTGACCTCCAGGACAATAGTTCCTGAATCCTGGTACCAAGTGAGCTACAGCTCACTTGGTACCAGGATTCAGGAACTATTGTACTTGTCCTGGAGGTCAAGGGTTCGAATCCTGGGGAAGGCAAAAACCCACTGCCAGGGGTGGGAAGACCGTAGGGTCGCCGGCCTAGAGGGTTGCCTGCGGGGACCATAGAGGCGGGGCCGCTACAATGGTTTTGATGTCAGATCATATGACTTGCTGTTACTGCTGATGCATACAAACGTTGGAGTCTAGCAGTCAAAGGAAAGTAATACATGACTTTGTAGGGAATATTTTTCTTCTTCTTCTGATTTACCATGCGAGCACCATGCTTGTAACGAGGATGATTACAGATTTTGCATTCTATCAACTCACTATCTTGGTTCCAATAGATCATGCAATTATTGACACAATAATATATCTTCTCAACTGGCAAACCCAAGTCTCTGATTAGTTTTTTAGTGTTGTAGAAACTATCAGTCATGCAGTTATCAGTTGGAAGCAACTCTGACATAAGTTGACATATGCCATCATAACATCGTTCTGAGAAATGATGTTCTGCCTTCATATTCAATAATTTTGCAGTTGCAGATAATTGAGAATGACCTGAAGGAATACCTTCCCACAATTCTCTTTCACTAGCCTTTAACATGTCATACATTTTCTGAACATCAGAAGTAGGTACTTGTTCTACATTTGATTGATCAAAAGCATTCATTGCATCGTAAACCATTGATTGCATTGCATCAGTAGGGTTATATGATGTCTCTGGTCCAATTGAGTTTGATGATGATGCAACAGAAGGTCCACCAAATTCATATACATACGGCTATCCATTACAGTACCAGTTGTAATAATCTGGAACAAACCCATACCTGGCGATATGAGTTTTCACTGTATCTTCATCACGAAAAGATGTATTTCTACATTTGTGTTGATTACATGGACACTTCAACTCTGTGTCATTCAAACACTCAGGATGACACTTTGCAAAGTTAACAAAGTCTTCCACTCCAGCAAAAAATTCTTCACGGATAAATCCATTGTCTAACCTATTATACATCCATGTCTTGTTCGGATATATTGTATCTGAATTCAGATAAGACAATTTAATCAAACCACACATATTATGATCCATATTAAAATTTGATATTGATGCTATACTAAAAAATAAATTTAATTAATCAAACATGATACAATTAATGAATCAATTATTCTAATTAATCAACAAATTAATCTAATTATTCAAACAATTAATCTAAAATTAATCAAACAAGATCTAATTAATGAATCAAACAATTAATCATCTTAATAATCTAATTAATCCAACAATTAATCTAAAATAAATCAAACATTTGATCAATTAATTACACAATTAATGATTTAACAAAGGAAATTATTATCTAAATTAATTAAATGATAATTTAACTAATTACTTAACTGATTAATTATTCAATTAATCAATTAATTGAATAATTACCGGCCACAGGGGTCGTCGGCCACAGCAGGGGTCGCCGGCCGCAGGAGGCGTCGACCGGCTGCAGCAGGCGGGGCGCGGTCGCAGCAGGCCGAGAGCGGCCGCGCTGGGCCGCGACCGGGCGCGCTTGCCCGCGAGGGGCCGCGGGAGGCCGCGCCTGTCCGCGCGAGGCCACAGCTGCCCGCGCGAGCCCGGGGGAGGCCGCGCGAGGCCGTGCCAAGCCGTGGCTGCCCGGAGAAGACGCCGCCGCCGCGTAAGCACAAACAAACGAGAAAATACGGGAAATGTGGCTTAGCTCGCGTATCTGGGATCGGAGGAGGATTCGCCGGAGGAGAATCGCCAAGAGGGGAGATCGAGCTAGGGTTCACGTGGCCGCTGGGGAAGGGGGCCGTTGCCTTTTTTAATTATTATTGCGATGGATTAACTTGTCTGTCACAGATTAGCGATGGGTTTGACTGATTCCGTCGCTATATTGAGGGGTTTGACCCGCCGCTTAATGCTAGCAGCTGACTTTGACCAAGTCTGTCGCTATATTCAGGGGTTTGACTTGGCGCGCAACTCTGGCGATGGATACTATATATCCGTCGTCACTAGCGACGGACTATTAAAAAAGTCCGTCGCAATTCCTTATTATTTTTGTAGTGTATATTTCCTGCGGATACTGACTTGACCGTCGGAGTGCCTTGCCGGGAAAACTCCCCGGCGAGTTTGCTAACGATTGCTGTCTTGCAGGCCGAGGCCAGGTCAGAGCCAGGCCGACGCCATCTCAATTGTTCGGGCCACTCGGTGGACTATCTAATCCTCGGGACTTCCATCTCGCTTCGCGATAGGATCACCCTCCACCGTCGATTCTACTTATATTCCCAAATATGTTTGCTCAGTGAGAAAAAAGAAGATTTTTTTTGTGGATAATTGTTGTTTCATTTTTTTTATTCTTTTTCATTGCCAGTCACGGTATATTTCAATCAAATCGACATTAATGCTCTGCTATTTTTTAAATTGCTTTTCTCTATAGATGATTGTGGAGATAACCGTGTGAAACGTTTGGGATTAACATATGAATTTTCGTCAAATATAACCTAACTCAGAGTTCAGCAGTAGGATAAGATCCATATAGAGTCGGAGTTCATATCATCTTGTTGTCCATGGCATAAAGCTCTACAACCTTTAGCTGTGTTTCTTAAGGTTGTCAAGTTCGAGATGTTATCTTGGAACCGAGAGAAATTCATAGGTTCAAATTGTAGGTTCGAAGTATTAATTTCTATAGTTTATTTTTTTCAACCATATATATCAGTTTTAATTTATCATATTGTACAAGATTTTAAAGTATACTAATTATTATATAGTATATGAACAATGCAATGTAGCTATATATAGAGAAATGATCGCCTCTGGATCATTTTCTGCGACCGCCTACAGACTGCATACATGGCACGACGCTGCACTGGTCTGCATGGCAACGAACGCAAAAATTAATCACGTGGCACGGCGCTGCGTGTCAGACACTTGTATGATCGGTCACGGTGATCGATCAGGCAAGTGCCTGATCCATGGCGATCGTCGCCGGAGCTGCAGTCGGGGGTGACGCCCTGGACGACGTCACCCGGGAGCGGCATGGTGTCCCAGACGGAGTCGGACCGGCAGCTGAGCTGGCTCAACAAATTGTTGAACTCCGACTGTGTCTTGGCAGCGGAGTAAGCAGTGAGGCGCTGTTCTTGGTCGTCGCCGGAGCTGCAGTCGGGGGCGACGCCCTAGACAACGTCGTCCGGGAGCGGCATGGTGTCGTTGACACGTAGACCAGCGCAGCGCCGTGCCACGCATGCGAGGCGCTACTCTTGGTCGTCGCCGGAGCTGCAGTCGGGGGTGACGCCCTGGACAACGTCGCCCGAGAGCGGCATGGTGTCGTTGCCACGCAGACCAGCGCAGCGCCGTGCCACACAGGCGGTCCGCAGGAAATGGTTTGCAGGCGATCATTTCTCTCTCTTATATATATATATATATATACATATATATATATATATATATATATAAAAGATGGTCTATTTCCAACAAATATTAATCTTTAAAATGACTAAGTGAATCTAACAATATTCCGTACAATCAATATTGTTTAGTTTGAGTATATCGTTCGAGATTTGATATAGGAACTGTTTGAAATCAAATTATTCAAATCAAGGTTCGTAATACCTATAGTCTGACTTAGATCCTGAACCTCTCTCTCTATATACTACTCCTAATGCCATTCCATCTGAGAAAGTTACTGAATCAATCTTCCATCAACTTCAACTCTTTGAAATCAAGTTCTGGTTATCTTAATATTCATTTGCCAAATGGGAGAAAACTTCAAATAGGACATCGTGTGTGTTTTCTCATGGAATTATTCAAATCCTTTTTTGTGTGTGTTTTTCGTTTAGAAATTTCAAGCCTGACTGATTTCTAGTCTATTTTTATCATATCCGAAGTTAATTCAGCCCTCTTGCATTTCATGGTAGTTAAGCATTTTAACTCGATCTCTGTTTTTGATTTATAAGCTAGCTTGAATATAATCCAGCTCTTCAGATTTCCTTGTCAAAGTTTAGAAACACCTCGGTGAATACCTTCACCTAATAACTACACTACTGCTATGCTAAACAGTGCTGGTATCAGTGCAAGAACAAGTTTCACAGTGTTTGGAGGTAATGATGAAAAAGTAATATTATGACCATTATATTTAGAATCTAGCTAGAGGGGCCTGATAGTTGAAGTTTAAAGATCATTATGTCTTCATCTTAACGCCAAAATGTTAGGCATTTTGAATATAATGAATGTGCCATTATGCTAGAATAATTTTATTTTTCTAGTGGCAGTTTACTTTCATAGGTATACATATAGGTTAGGGCAAACTACTTTTGACATCCCATAACTAGGCCTAGTCAACTAGTGCAAAAGGTTACGTCGTCCCTTTGGCTAAATTTTCAACATGTTCTTTCGCCCATATCTCACTTGTACGGAAAGATCTGCATGAGTTTTAAATGGAAAAATGGTGCAGTGCGTTTAATGTGCCTCTGTTGCCCTTCCTAAAGTTGTCTTAATTATTTAATAGTGCACCACCCTAGAGAATATCTATGGATAGAACTGCCCTACACCTATTGAGATTCCTTCTGTGCATCCATATCTGTTGGGAGTTACCACCCTAATCTGAGCAAAATAAGGAACCAACTTATGTGTGCATGAAAATAAAAATGAGAATCCAATGCTCATTAGTAATCCCAAAGTAAATTCGGTTTTTTATCGAATAATTTTATTAATTATCCAAATCATATACCGAACTTTCTAAATGATCACATCATGTATCCGATATCCATATTATCCCTCACCGTTACACCAGTCAACTGCTATGATGTAACAATCGACCCATGTATTTTTTTAAAAAAAAGTTTGTTTAAAGATCTATTAATATTTTAAAAAATTATTACTTTTAATATATATATATATATATATATATATATATATATATATATATATATATATATACACACCAACCTATAGGATCCTATTTTATATCATTCTGGAGCTCTCTAAGTCCATCATTTATTTTTTGTCAATAAGGATTGATAAATTTAGAGAGCTCGGAATGATATAAAATTAAATTCTATATATTTTTCTAGTCCTCTTGATTATATATGTCTTTAAATATCAATTTAACATAATATATTGAAAGTAATGATTTTTTTTAAAATATGAATAGATGTAGTAATACTTTTTTTAAATATGAATAGATGTTTAAAATATAAAAAATCTATTTTAAAAAAAAATTGCACTGATTGATTGCTACATTGTAGCAGTTGACTAATACAATGGAAAGGGATAATAAGGGTATACAGTATATGATTTGATCATTTTAAAAGTTAGGTACTTGATTTTGATTACGGACGGATTTAAAATTTTAAATTTAAAGGTCACATACTAAATAATAAAATAATTATTAAATACACTATATAATAATAACTTCTTCCATCTTTCAAAATACATAATATATATTTAATTGAAATATAAAAAATAAATTCTAAATGATTTGAAGTCAAGATATATATTGAAAGACGAACGTATATGTATTTATTTTTAAAGATGTGAAATAATAATAAAAAATTATATTAAAAAATTCAAAAAAATTCCGCCCTTGATTTGTAATCAATAAAGTTGTCCACGTGATTCGATAAAAAACTAAAATAAATGTATGGATGAACTTTTAAACAGATCGATTATATCAAATGTATCATGAGCATTGAATTGATTCAATAGTTCATGATTTAAAAAAATTATGTTTTCACGGGATTGATTTATGGTTAATGATCCTGTCGCCGAGCGTAGTGGAGCCGCAACTGGATGACGGTGTAGCGATGAGTGACGTGGATGCCGACGGGATGTCCTCGCGCAGAATGACAGCGTCGTGGGCGGTGTCCTCCGACCGAATGGAAGTGGATCTCGCCTGGTGCAGGGCCAACCGACTGGAGGTGAACCTGCTGAGGAAGATGACCGTTAGCCACCTAGCCGGGAGACGTCCCGGCAAGGCACTCCGACGGTCAAGTCAGTACTCCGAGGAACAGTAGAAATAATGGAGCACTGGAAATGAGGAGCTTCGCGAGCGCGTGTATGCGTACCTGATAATGAAGAGGAGAGTGGCTTATATAGCCGGGGAAAAGGACCAAGTATGGCCTGTGTCAGGATTCTCTGACAGGGTCAGAAGATATGGTATGGTTATGTCGATTTGAGTATGGCCTGTGTCAGGATCCTCTGACAGGGTCAGAAGATATGGTATGGTTATGTCGACTGTAACCATCCTTCTTTGTCGTATACTATTTGTCTTATGTGAGGACAAAGACAGGTTTCTGTAAGTCGGCGCCTGTCAGAGAGTGTCAGTTCGTACGAGTGGTGACAGCCTGTTACCTGCAGCTAGTGCAGGTATATTTTGTCCTTATCCCAGGGTGATTCCGAGAGAGTGCCCGAGTGGACATCCGGACGGCTCGCCCGGATGGGTATCAAGCATGGGCATAAAGGACTGCCGGGCGGATGCTCTCGGCTGAACGAGGCGTGTAAGCCTTAATGTGGCCGGGCGGATGCACTCGGCTGAACGAGGCGTGTAAGCCTTAATGTGGTCGGCCGGGTTTGACCGGCCGGATGAACCGCTATATTTATTCTAACCGGCCGCCTTGAGTCCGACCGGCCGGCGAAGACCCTGGGCCCGGCCAGGATGTTTGTCGAGTTGGCTGCCGTACAATGACGTGGACCTTGAAGCTGGCTAGGTCGTTTGCCACGTTGGCTGCCCGTATGGTGCCAACTATATGGCAGGATCAATAGCCTTCCCCTCGAGTCTAGTCGAAGGAGGCGATCAGTCCGACTGACTGGACCACAAGTGTGTACAACCATTCTGCGGCCGAGCGTTTTTTGCCCTATTAACATCTGGCCGGCTTAACATGATGCTCAACAGCTGGTGCTGTGTATGTCTGCCCTGTCTGGGCGGAAGAAGATCGTTAGTCGAGAGGGGCGTGGGCCACCACGCACCCTTCTTTTTTAACGAGGTCGTCCGGCTGGACGAAGCATGATAGGGAAGCGTGGGCCGCCACGCATCCCCGACTAGCCATTGACATGATGAAGATGTCTGGGCGGATGAAGATTTTGACCGGAGGAACGTGGGCCGCCACGTCCTTGTAAAGTGTTAATGCGTCCGACCGGACGAATGTTGTTAGTCGATGAGAGGTATGTTGAACACGTTTGGGCGGGAGAATGTTTGCCTTAAGTTGCAAGAAATGGGGAGTGTCACGCGCCCCAAGACGATTTTCTCGGGATAGCCCGAGTCAGTCAATAAATGGAGACGGGGCATTCTAAGTCGAATGAGGTGATGTGATACGCCCGATGCGACCGGCACCATAACGGCATCACCTCAGCTTTAATGAACCGGGCCACGTGGCGTGCGCTGGTTGGCCGACCGGGATGCGATTTATCCCCATGATTACGAACTTTTAATGGCCATTAACGCGCGTAATTCTTTCCGCCACGCGGCAGCTTCCGACTGGCTGACACGACGACGCGCCCTGCCGCCGCAGCAGGCGACGTCAGCGGCTGCGGCGCGCCTTTTCGAGGCTGATCGTGGGACGACTCAACGGCCTGGATGAGGCGATCTCCGTACACGTGGACCGCCATCGGACGGTCTCCCTTCTTCCGGCCTAGCTATAAATAGGCATCCACATTCGGCGAAACCCTCATTTGCTCCACTGTTCTCTTCTCTAACTCGGTGCTTCTCGCTCCTCGCCGCCGTCTACGCGTGTCGCCGCCGGTATCGTGCTTCTGCGTCGGTTAATCTTTTCCGCCACCACCTACGGTCAGATTCTCCCTTTTCTTCCCTTTCTTTCTGTTCCATGGCTGCCTCGGCGTGGTATACCTCTGTCGAGTCTTCCCTTCACGACGAGACCGTCTCAGACCTCCGACTGGCCTACGACATCCCTGAGAACTACCACATTGCCGTTCCTACACAGGCTGACAGGCCACACAATCCCCCGTCTGGCTTCTTTGTGTTTTTCCGGGACCAACATATGTCTGGCCTGCGCTACCCTCTTCATCCCTTTATTGTAGACTTCTGTAACTTCTTCCATGTTCCTATCTTCCAGCTTTCTCCCAACGCCATTCGCATATTGTGTAACATAATAGTTCTCTTTACCCTTTACCGAGTCCCCCTCCGACCGGAGGTTCTGTATTTCTTTTATTACCCGAAGAAACAGGAGGTCGGGAACTTCTTTCTCCAAGCCCGGGCCAAATTATCCATAGTGGAGAATATTCCTTCCTCGAATAAGGGATGGAAAACTCATTTCTTCTTCATAAGCCCCCCGACCAGCCCTGGGTTCCCGATCGGATGGGTCGAAGACATGCCCCCTATAACTCCCTTACGAAACGTTAAATCCGATCCCTTATTTATAAGGGCTGCTTCTCTACTCGGTGGCCTACACTTCGACGGCATGAAACTTCTCAACGACGCCGTCTTGTACATATTTGGGCTAAGCCGAGTGCCTGCCGCCCTGCCCGGCACCTTCTGTAAGTCATTTTTTATTGCGTACTTCTTTCTCCCTAACTCAACATCATCTGATTTTGCAGCCGAGATGATGTGGGAAGCGGCCCTCGATGAGGCCATTGGCCTGGATGATGAAGAATTAAACGCCCGGGCAGCTGAACAACTGCGTCTACGCCAGGCCAGTCTGCCCGGCCAACCTACGATTCCTGAGAGCGCGGAGCCCACCCCTCCGGCTCCTTCTGTCCAACCAGCGACGACTGGTTCTAGGGAGCCGGTCGGCTCATCAAAATCTTCTGCCCCGGCAAAATCCTCCGGCAAGCAGAAGCTTCAGCCTTCCATGCAGAAGTCTCTGCCTTCCAAGCGGAAGGCCAGCGCTTCTATCCGTATTGAGGAGCCGACGGAAGTAGGCCGGTCCTCTTCTGAATCTCCCGACCCGGAACCTTTGCAGAGGCGCCCGAGGACTTCTGGGTCGGGCTCTCACTCTCAACCTGCAGAGCCAACTGCCAGCCCGGCTAGAGCGAGCCGGTCAGCTGACGCACCGGGTTCGTCTCGTTCGGGGGAGCGGCGTTCGCAGCCGTGTGGCTATGGCGTATATCTTCCCTCGGTCGACCCAGCGACCCCCTTCGAAGTCCAGCAGCGGCTTACCCTTTACGGGGAATTGGCGGACTGCTGGGAGCAGGGTATGAGGGAGGGGACTTCCCGACCCCCGATCCGACTGGCAGACCAATTCCTTCAGGACGCTACGCATGTAAGTCGGATGCTTTGATGCTTAATCACCTTGCTTCTTTCTAACATTTTTATTGTAGTTTTGGGCCTCCTGCTCGAGCGTCGCCTATTCCCTGGTTATCAACACCAGGGGACGCCGAGCGGCCGAGCGGCAGCTCGCAGAATTGGAGCTCCGCCAGGCGCACGCTAACTTACCGGCCGGCGAAGAGGGCACCGCTATTCTCCGCTCGGAGATACTGGACCTTAAGGAGAAACTCCGTTACGCCGAGGCGCGACTGACGGAGGAAATCACCCGAGCGGAGGCAGCCGAGCGGGCGTATGCCCGATCTTCCTCCCTGCACGCCACCCTTGAGCAGGAGAGGAAGAAGGCTTTGGCTATGCAGCGTCGTACCCGATCGGACCTCGACAAGAAGGCTGTCGAGGCCCAAGCCTTGAAGGCGGAACTGGACAAGATGATGAAGTCTTCGGAGGAGCTCCGGATGACCCTGAACGAAAAAGAGCAGGAGCTGGCGACTCGGGAGTCGGACCTAAATGCCAAGGAGAAGGCTTTAGACGCCCGAGAAGACGAGCTCCATTTGTCTGAAGGACTGCTGGCCTCTCAAGGCGTTGCCTTGGAGGAGAAAGACAAGGAGCTAGCTAACCTCCGGGCGGAAATTGACAGCCTGAAGCTACATCAAGCAGGCGAGCCCGCCCGGATGGAGGCACACCGCTTGGCTTACATCAATTCTAAAGAGTTCGGCAAGCAGTTGGGCAAGCGGACATCTGGCATGTTCAAGATGGGCTTAGAAAGCGCTGTTCTGCAGCTCCAGGAGAGCGGCCATCTGCCTGCCGACCTTCCTATCAATGCCGTCCAAGTGAGCCGGGTCAAGGAGCTGTTACCCAAAGACTTCTTCCAGCCTTTTACGTAAATGTTAACCGTGTAATTCTAAGCCGCCGGTTGGGGCTCTTCTTTTTGTAATGCTACCGAATCAATCAGCAATGAAGAGTATTTCCCTTTAACGTGTTATTTTAGATATTAAGTAGATGTTGTCCGACCAGAGAGCCGAACTAAGCGCGGGATAATAGTTGTCAGGTAGCCGACCGGTTGATCTGACTAAGGTGTAAGTCACCCCGCGCCCGGTCAGGGAACTAAGTTACTTTTAGAGAAATGGCTGTGTAAGCTAGCCGACTGATTGGTAGTCCTTCCCGAGGGATGTGGATCGCCACACGCCTGGTCAGAGAGCAAAACTAAGGAATCCGGCCAAGTAGAAGCCCACTGGTCGGGGGTTCGACTACGGGATGTGGATCGCCACACGCCCGACCGAACTCTGATACGCGCTTCTGGGCGGGCTGATGTTTTAATCAGTCGCCGCCTTAGTCTTCCAAAGGGCACCAACCTTTTGCGTGGGTCGCCACGCCTCCGGTCGGGAACCGCTTTAGGCTTCCGGATTGGCCAATCTATTACGTGGGCCGCCACGCTTCCGACCGGGAACCAATCCAGGCTTCCGAGTGGGCTGACGTTTAAAGTCAGTCGCCGACTCAGGCTTCCAAAGGGCACCGACCTTCTGCGTGGGTCGCCACGCCTCCGGTCGGGAACCGCTTTAGGCTTCCGGATTGGCCAATCTTCTACGTGGGCCGCCACGCTTCCGACCGGGAACCAATCCAGGCTTCCGAGTGGGCTGACGTTTAAAGTCAGTCGCCGACTCAGGCTTCCAAAGGGCACCGACCTTCTGCGTGGGTCGCCACGCCTCCGGTCGGGAACCGCTTTAGGCTTCCGGATGGGCCAATCTTCCACGTGGGCCGCCACGCTTCCGACCGGGAACCAATCCAGGCTTCCGAGTGGGCTGACGCTTAAAGTCAGTCGCCGACTCAGGCTTCCAAAGGGCACCGACCTTCTGCGTGGGTCGCCACGCCTCCGGTCGGGAACCGCTTTAGGCTTCCGGATGGGCCAATCTTCCACGTGGGCCGCCACGCTTCCGACCGGGAACCAATCCAGGCTTCCGAGTGGGCTGACGTTTAAAGTCAGTCGCCGACTCAGGCTTCCAAAGGGCACCGACCTTCTGCGTGGGTCGCCACGCCTCCGGTCGGGAACCGCTTAAGGCTTCCGGATGGGCCAATCTTCCACGTGGGCCGCCACGCTTCCGACCGGGAACCAATCCAGGCTTCCGAGTGGGCTGACGTTTAAAGTCAGTCGCCGACTCAGGCTTCCAAAGGGCACCGACCTTCTGCGTGGGTCGCCACGCCTCCGGTCGGGAACCGCTTTAGGCTTCCGGATGGGCCAATCTTCCACGTGGGCCGCCACGCTTCCGACCGGGAACCAATCCAGGCTTCCGAGTGGGCTGACGTTTAAAGTCAGTCGCCGACTCAGGCTTCCAAAGGGCACCGACCTTCTGCGTGGGTCGCCACGCCTCCGGTCGGGAACCGCTTTAGGCTTCCGGATGGGCCAATCTTCCACGTGGGCCGCCACGCTTCCGACCGGGAACCAATCCAGGCTTCCGAGTGGGCTGACGTTTAAAGTCAGTCGCCGACTCAGGCTTCCAAAGGGCACCGACCTTCTGCGTGGGTCGCCACGCCTCCGGTCGGGAACCGCTTTAGGCTTCCGGATGGCCAATCTTCCACGTGGGCCGCCACGCTTCCGACCGGGAACCAATCCAGGCTTCCGAGTGGGCTGACGTTTAAAGTCAGTCGCCGACTCAGGCTTCCAAAGGGCACCGACCTTCTGCGTGGGTCGCCACGCCTCCGGTCGGGAACCGCTTTAGGCTTCCGGATGGGCCAATCTTCCACGTGGGCCGCCACGCTTCCGACCGGGAACCAATCCAGGCTTCCGAGTGGGCTGACGTTTAAGTCAGTCGCCGACTCAGGCTTCCAAAGGGCACCGACCTTCTGCGTGGGTCGCCACGCCTCCGGTCGGGAACCGCTTTAGGCTTCCGGATGGGCCAATCTTCCACGTGGGCCGCCACGCTTCCGACCGGGAACCAATCCAGGCTTCCGAGTGGGCTGACGTTTAAAGTCAGTCGCCGACTCAGGCTTCCAAAGGGCACCGACCTTCTGCGTGGGTCGCCACGCCTCCGGTCGGGAACCGCTTTAGGCTTCCGGATGGGCCAATCTTCCACGTGGGCCGCCACGCTTCCGACCGGGAACCAATCCAGGCTTCCGAGTGGGCTGACGTTTAAAGTCAGTCGCCGACTCAGGCTTCTGGAGGGTATGACGCGTCAGCCTGCGTCCCGTCCAGGTATGACTTGCCCTGTATGGCCGACCGGCAATTTTCGGTCGGGAGAGCCTTTCGTTATAGTTAGAATGCTGCGTTTTACAAGATTGCATCACTCTAGGGCTCTCTGTACATTTTCAAGTGTAGGGCACTCCACGGTCGGTCCAGCCTCTTTCCATGTTCATCCTCCAAGTAGTAAGCACCTGAATGCAATTTCTGCACTATCTTGAAGGGTCCGCCCCACTGTGGTTGTAATTTGCTAACATCACCGACCGGCTTTATACGTTTCCAGACTAGGTCCCCGGCGTGAAACGAGCGCGGCAACACCTTCTGGTCGTACCTTTGTTTCATGCGCTGACGGTACGTGAACATCCGGGCGGCTGCTTTTTCCCGGACTTCCTCTATGAGGTCAAGCTCTAAGCGCCTTCTTTCCTCATTCCCTTCATCATAGCTTAACCGCCTGTCGGATTCACAGCCGACCTCGACCGGCACCACCGCCTCGCTGCCATAGACTAGGTGAAAAGGCGTCTGCCCGGTCGCCTCTCGGGGTGTGGTTCTGCTCGCCCAAAGGACCCCGGGCAGCTGCTCTACCCAGTTGGTTCCTGCATGATCCAGCTTTGTTTTGAGCCCTCTCAAGATTTCCCGGTTGGCGACTTCTGCCTGGCCGTTGCTCTGTGGATACGCCACAGATGTAAAAGCCTGATGGATGCCGTATGCCGAGCACCATTCTTTGATTTTCTTCCCTTGAAACTGCCGACCGTTGTCAGAAACCAACTTGTGGGGGATCCCGTATCTGCATAGAATGTTTTGCGACAAGAACTTAATCACCGCCTGCTCGGTGATCCTAGCCAGTGCCTCTGCTTCCACCCATTTGGAGAAGTAATCCACCGCGACCAACAAGAACTTCTTCTGGGCGGGGGCGATCGGAAACGGACCTACAATATCCATGCCCCATTGGTCGAACGGGCAAGAGACAGCAGATGTCTTCATTACTTCGGTTGGCCGGTGTGGCAGGCACTGGTGTTTCTGACATGAGATGCATGTTGCGGCCAACCGGTCGGCATCCTTCTGTAAAGTTGGCCAATAATACCCGGCCAACAGAGCCTTCCGGGCGGTGGCTCTACCTCCTGAATGATTACTGCAGACCCCCATATGGACCTCTCGGAGCACATAATCTGCGTCTTCACTGCTAAGGCATTTGAGCAATGGCCGGGCGTGAGCCCGTTTATAGAGGACATCTCCGACCATAGTGTATTGCGCGGCTCTCTTTCTGAACAGCCGAGCCTCCTCCCGGTCGGATGGTACTTCTCCCCTGGTCAAGAATGCAATCAATGGAGTTCTCCAATCGGTCTCCAATTCGATTTCTGCTTGCTGCTCGATTTGCATGACGAATAAAGCATGGCAGGCCGGCCGAGGGATCACCCAAGCTCCGACTGCGCTAGCTAATTTGGCTAGCTCATCCGCTTTCATGTTGCTCTCCCGAGGGATCTTCTGTAAGAGTACCTCCCTGAAACCCGCCTTCAGCTGTTCATAGGCATTGATGTACTCTTGCAGCCGGTCGCTGTTGACTTCGAAATTACCGGCCAGTTGTTGTATAGCAAGTTGCGAATCTGAGTATAGCCACACCCGGGTGGCGCCGACATGCCGGGCGGCTTGTAGACCGGCTAGAAGTGCTTCATATTCAGCTTCATTATTCGTCGCCTTGTGTTCTAATCGCACGGACAGGTGTAGCCGTTCTTCTTCGGGAGAAACCATGAGAACGCCGATTCCGCTTCCTTGCCGAGAGGATGCCCCATCAACGTACACCTTCCATACGCCCTCGGCCTCATCGGGGTGCAATTCCGTGAGAAAATCGGCTAAGGCTTGCGCCTTGATAGCCGGCCGGGGTTGGTATTGTATGTCATACTCGCTCAGCTCAGTTGTCCACTTGACTAGCCGCCCTGAGGCGTCTGGGTTTGTGAGCACCCGACCCAAATTACTGTTAGTCAATACAGTAATTGGGTGAGATAAGAAATACGGTCTGAGTCGCCGGGCGGCTAAGAACAGTATGTAGCCCAATTTTTCGAGTGTCGTGTACCGACACTCGGCTCCTTTAAATAAGTGAGCAAAGAAGTACACCGGCTTCTGCTCAGTTTTTTCTTGCCGGACCAACACCATGCTGCCCGAGTCGGAGGAAGCTGCCAAGTATACATATAAATTCTCATTCGGCTCCGGTCGGGCGAGTGTCGGTAGCTCAGACAGATAAGCTTTCAGCTCCTCGAAGGCCTTGTCACATTCTTCGTCCCACTGAAATTTGGTGGCCCGGCGTAATGTCTTGAAGAATGGCAGACCCCGTTCGGCTGATCGGGAAATGAATCTGGACAGGGCGGTTATCCGCCCGGTCAGCCGCTGAGCTTCCTTGAGATTTCGTGGGGCCGGCATCTCTAGAATGGCCTTTACTTTGCCCGGATTTGCTTCGATTCCCCGCTCGGTGACTATATAACCGAGGAACTTCCCGCTCCGAGCCCCGAATAAACATTTGGCCGGATTAAGCTTCAGGCCAAACCGCCGCAGCGTTTGGCAAGTTTCTTCAATGTCGGGGATTAGTTCTTCCGCCCGGGCAGTCTTGATCAGAATATCGTCGACGTATACTTCGACGTTACGCCCCATTTGCGACCGGAACACCTTGTTCATCATTCTTTGGTAGGTGGCGCCCGCATTCTTGAGGCCGAACGGCATGACGGTGTAGCAGTAGGTGCCGTCAGCCGTGACAAAGCTAACCTTCTCCTGGTCGGCCGCAGCCAGTGGGACTTGGTGGTATCCCTGGTACGCATCCAGCATCGATATGAACTCGCTGCCAGCCGTCGAGTCTACCATTTGATCGATCCGTGGAAGTGGGTAGCAATCTTTTGGGCATGCACGGTTGAGGTCTCGGAAATCAATGCATACCCGCCACTTGTCGTTGGGTTTGGACACCAGCACCACATTCGCCAGCCAGGCCGGGAACTGAACTTCCCGGATGTGTCCTGCTTCCAGCAGTCTTTCTACTTCCGCCCGGATGACTTGATTCTGCGCGGCGCTGCGATCTCTTTTCCGTTGCTTACCGGCCGCGCGCCCGGGTAAACATGGAGCTGGTGTTCTGCGACTTCCGGTCGGACCCCCTTCAAATCTTTCGCCGACCAGGCGAATACGTCTTGATTTCGAGCGAGGGCGTCGATTAGAGATTGCTTCAGCTCCTCCGGAAGTCCTGCAGCAATTTGTATCTTGGTATCTTCCCTACCGGGCAAAAGTTGTACCTCCTCTTTGTCCTCCCGCAATTCTGTCCAAGGGGAGGCTTGCACCATGTTGCAGCCGCTACCTGTCCGCCTTGCCTTTTGTCCTCCCGAGCGGACATCATCAGCATAGCAGCGCCGGGCCACGGTCTGATTGCCCTTCACCTCGCCGACTTTGTCGCCGACCGGAAACTTCACCTTGAGGTAGTAGGTGGAGACTACCGCTTTAAACTCGTTGAGAGCCGGTCGACCGAGAATGCGTTGTAGGCAGCTGGGGCATCCACAATCAGAAATGTGGTCCATCGTGTTCTCTTGAGTGGCTCCTCTCCAAGTGAGACGGCCAGCCGTATCTGTCCGATCGGCTGTACTTCGTTCCCCGTAAATCCGAACAGGGGAGTAGCCACCAACTCTAGCTGCGATAATTCAATTTGCAGTTGATCGAAAGCTCGTTTATATAAAATGTTTACCGAGCTGCCGGTGTCCACAATGGTGCGGTGGACTTCGTAGTTGGCGATGACAGCCGTGATGACCAACGGGTCATCGTGCGGCACCTCCAATCCTTGCAAATCCTGCGGCCCCCAGCTGATTTGGGGCCCTTGAGCTTGAGAGGTGCTGACTCCGACTTGGTGAATTTCCAGTCGGCGCACCTGCGTCTTTCTGGCTCGGTTGGAGTCGCCGCCGGTCGGACCGCCGGAAATCACATTGACGCCTCCTCGGACGGCGTTCTGGTGATTAGCTTGATCTTCGTCAAGTTCCTCCACCTCTTCCTGCTCGGGCCGAGGAAACAATTGCCGGGCGGCGGGGGCATCCCGCCTTTGTCCTTGTTGGGCTGTGGCACCCTGACCACGCCCGCGTCCCTGCGGGGTTTGTCGTCCTTGACCCCTGCCGAGTGGGGTCCGAGCTCTGCCGCCTGCTCGGCAGTCCTCCAGTGTTGTGCGTATTACACTGGTGAAACGCACAATACGGTGCCCATCTGTTGGGCCAATTCCCCTGTGCCACCTGCACTTGCTGGGGTCTCATTCCGGGCCGATCGGCCGGTCGGGGACTGCGAATCGGTCCTCCTGGCGATTTGTTATGTTGAGGTGCGGGCTGTGGGCTAACCATTACTTCCTTCCTCCGGGCGGCTTGCGCTTCCTCTACATTGATATACTTGACAGCCTTCCCGAGCAGGCTGTCGAAATCCTTCGGTGGTTTCCTGATCAGGGATCGGAAGAAATCACCCTCTTGGAGCCCTTGTGAGAAGGCGGTGACCAGTACTTCAGGCGTGGTGTTGGGCACCTCTATAGCTACTCCATTGAACCTCTGGATGTAGGCCCGGAGTGACTCTTTCGGACCCTGCTTCAGAGCGAACAAATTGAGGCTGGTCTTATGGTGCCTCCGACTGCTTGCAAAATGTTGCAGAAACAGCCGCTTTACCTCTGCAAAACTCCCAACTGATCCACCCGGGAGCCCGCCAAACCATCGTTGAGCCTGCCCGGAGAGGGTTGTCAGGAAAGCGCGGCATTTGACGCCCTCCGGGTATTGGTGCAACTGGGCAGAGCTTTCAAATTTCATGACGTGCTCCTCGGGGTCACTGGCCCCCGAGTACTCTGGCATGGTGAAGAATCGTAGATTCTTGGGAACGGGATCCCCAAGAATTTGTGAGGAGAAAGGGCTGCGAGTCGGACAGGCCGCGGCGGGGTCAGCTAACCCTTTCCCTTTATCTGGGCGTGTCTGGTGCGCCAGGCTGGACGCTGAAGCTTCGGTCGGGGCTGAGTGGGCCTCGTTCCGGAAAAGTGCTCGGGAAAATTAGGAGCGCGGGGATCGGGCTGAGCAGCCATACCTTCTGAATTTCCCCGTACAGAGGGCCCAGGGGGCCGGGCCCCTTGACTACCGG